>VDFB02281827.1:0-59208 GCA_007258455.2 Sequoia sempervirens
AAATTTTAATTATAAAACATAAACCTGTATATTAAATTTAAAAAAATATATAATATTTCTTTTATAATTTAAATAATTTACTTTAAATAAAATTACCAAAAATTTAATAAAGAAAAATTCTCGTGTTTCTTGGTAAAATTAAATAGATAAATTTTCATGAAATTTAATAATGTTTTTAAAATAAAGTAAGTTAGATTTCAATGAGATTAAAGAACATTTTAACTAAATTTTCAACGAGTCTAAAAGAAAAATCTCAATCTTCAACAAAATTTCTAAGTATAATTTTTGATGAAATAAAAATAAAATAAAATAAAATAATTTTGTTTTGCTATAATTTTTTAAAAATGAACTAGGGTCCATTGTAAGGAATAAACTTACCTGTAACACAATTGCTGAAAATCCTTCTCGGTTGAACCAAGTTCTTTGATTCTTTCAAATCTTTGTGCTTTTGTAACAAGTAAGAAAAAAAACAACCTTTCCTACTCCCTATCTTTCTTTAATAAATTCATATTCTACGAATGCAAAGAACAATAAAAAGGATGATAATTAATGACCATCAAGGATTCTAATCTTTTTCGTGTCTTTGAAAGAGGCTAGGTAGTCATATTTATAGAAAAATGAATGGAGATTTGATGGTGAGAATCAACAGCTGAGATTTGAAAAAAACATCCAATGATCAAGATCAGAGAAGAGAAGAGGAAAGTTTCCATTTTGACTCGTGAGAGGATAATATCAAATTTTTAAATTTGAAAGATGGATAAAGGTGCACACAAGGCTTCCATTTCTATGGGTAGTTTACTCATGAAGTTACTAAAATAAAAGTAGTTAACTGATAGAAGAAAGATTTAAATTCTAAAATGAGATAAAAAATCAAGGTGTTGACTAGAGAGAAGAATAGAAGTTAAAATAGAAAAATATGGCAATTTTTAAATAAAAATTCAATTTATTTATTCTTTCATGAAAATATATGCTTATTTTCATAATTAAATTTTAGCATCATAAATTTTCTATTTATTTTAAAGTACCTAATTTTAATATTTTAATTTATTGATTTTTAATTAATTTATTTATTTCTATGTTTTAATTCCATAATAAAATAAAATAATGATTATTTCGAAACCAACTTAATTTGATAATAAGGAGTTTCATTTTCAAAAGTATTAAGAAGAGGGTTGTGACAACAATACCAAGAAGCACCAAGATCTCCAACCAAGAAGACAACACCATTGCTATGAAAAGTTTACACCAAAACAAATATCAAGCTCATCATGACATTGTGATATACATGATATAGGTCCCCATAGCTAACTATTCAAGTACTCTACATCATCCATACTCTCATCTTGAAGCAACCACACCAATGCATAAGTGACCATAGACAATGCTAGCTAATAGATTTGCACCATCACAGATTCAAACCTCGTGGATATTGGTAGTCCACTTCAGAGTTGTCCCACTATAAACATGTACGTAAAGACAACCCACAACATTGTTGAACCCATAGATTCAATCACTAAAACATGAAAACTCATTATCTGTAATGCCCCGTCGTGCGAACCCCAAAGGATAATTAAACAATAATTACTACACAATTTATTTTTTAAAGTTAACATAACATACGTGTAATACACATTAAGTCATGTAACATGCCGTCGCACAAACCCCAAAGGACAACTAACTACACAACAATTTTTTAAAAAAACATAAAGTAAAAGTACAATGTTATCAATTGCAACTAACATCATTACAAATACATACTAAACTCCTAAATCCCTTGGGGTACACGAAGAGACATTACGTTAACTACCCCTTAACAAACTTAACTAATCCAACATTCATTCCATGGATATGAGCTCTCATATAAAAGTGATAAACACTAAGCATTAAAATAAGAATGAACCACATATGCTAAACAAGATTACATAACCAAAAAAACTTGGAAATAATGAGAACTAATTTACTCAACATATCAACATCAAATATATAATTACATCTATGAATAATGTTTTGAATTACAAAGTGAGTTATAACAATACATCATGATACAAACTAAATACCAATAACCATTTATCCAAGTTACAAGATACATTATCCCATCACATGGGCGAGTTACAATACAATTTACAAGATATGAATAAAGTATAAATGTATACATCTGAAAGTACATAAATCTGGTACAAACTATCACCACAATCTCGGCACTGAAGGTATGACTGTAGAATGGGAAGCCCAACGGGGTGCGAAGCACGTTCCACCCGACCACCCCCATGCTGGGAGTAGTTAAGAAAGGATTCCCGACGAAGACGTCAAAAGTAACACATATGACTCAACACCAAACATGGAAAAGAATTCATACACAAAGGAAACGTGACAACAAAATTCTACTAATATAACATGACAACAAATAACTCCAAGTCAAAACAATAAATTACTTCCAGAGGATTCCAGTTAAAACGACTAAGGGGAAGGCTAGAGGAGAGTGTCATTGCATGGCCTTCATGGATTATCCTGACATCCTATCATAACGTGTTGCCTCCATCTATGGTTATCCTGACTACCTATCTCAAGGCGCCACCCCATAGGGTGACTCATGCAGAATCGTGCATTACTCTTGGAAACAAGATCATGATTATGCCAACCACGGCCTTCTCGGCCACCTTTAGTCTTTGGAAGCCCTAACAGGTGAGCGAGGAATCAATATTTATCTTTTATTATTTAACTACCCATCCCCCTAATTTTTAAAAGTTAGGTTTTCACTTTTTACACTAACTCTACTATGGGTTATCCTTACAGCCCCTTTGTGTGCCGACGCCCACATAGAGCCACTCTCCCTAGAATTCCCAACTCACATCACAATCAAAGGGATCTTACCCTCAAATACATGGGACATTAACTAGAAATAATCGCGAGGCAAATCCATCCTACTATAGACATGTGACCCAAGTAACGGAACAAACAGATACAACTTAAGATATACACAAGATCACGATTAATAACCAAATGAAATCAAATCTCCATTATAAAAGCCTCCTAACATTATGCACCAAATTCCCAAAACCTCTGGAAGTTGTAACGACTCTTTCCCCTAAATAAATTGAATAAATTATGGAACCCACGTGATGATAATCCAACTAAGGGACCCAATGAAAAATTCAATAAAATTAAACAACCATAAGTCTAGTAAGGAGGAATTGAAACACCATCTCAAAAGACAACTTACTAATTCTCTCAATTAATTACACCAATGAAAACATTTAAATAAATTTAAACTAAAAATCCTCAAATATATATTTGATAAATTTTCTATTTCAAATTAATCCTATTAACCATAAATTTGTTGCAAATAACTTACATACTCATATATATAAAAATAAAATTAAATACATAAATAAATATATATATATATACATATATATATATTTATTTTAAAATATAAAATTAAATTTATAATTCTTTGAATTTAAATAAACCCAAATGATCCCTTTTCTTTTTTTAAAGAAAAGTAACACACACATAAAGCGCAACCTGGAGGCTACGTGTAACGCCCACCATGCAAACCCCAGAGAACACACACAAGCAAATAATTTTTTTTTTTTAAAACAACACAGTTGAACATGCAAAACATTAACCATAATCATATCACACATTACATTACACTATTACACTTAGTTCTCTAGGGCACACGAGGTTACTTCACAAACCACTAACAACGAAAATAAAGATAACTACAACACAATTCACTACTTAAAGCTATATTCAATGATCACACAAGTTACAAGAAAAGATAGAAGTGATTTACTAACTTTGGCAATAGAGTCTACTTACTTAGGTCAGCTTAACATACCTCTTACATTCTATTTTATCGACAAGTCCTTGCTCCCAATGCCTATACCTGCAAGATCTACATGACTTGGCACACACATCAGATCAAAGATAGTTAGCACATGATCACTAAGAGAAACTATACAAATCAATGGATAGCTTTACGTTACTGAAAATAAATGACAAGTCTCAAACAAGACTCAGAAGAACAGTCCTAGGGGCCCGACCTAATGCCTCGGGAGCTCATCACTTGATGGCCTTGCCTACGTATATAATTCGCAGAGGCACCGTAGTTCGACAACTTGAGCTGCTCCAACTCATTGACTGACCAACCAAGGGTTCACTCATAAGACATTCAAGGAGGAATCTACCCCAACACAAAAGTAACACAACACCACAAATACACACTACCTCAAACCTCTATTCAAAAGCATTATGTGACCCATACCAAAGTACATACAAGAAGAGTGGGTATGCAACCCTTTCTAGGGTCCATCACCCAGCATAGTTTCCTCAGGGCGGCTGCCACCCACTTAGGTGAAGTCAAGATCACGAACTAGATTAGCACATTCTTGCAAAAATAAAATAAAAATAGCCTACTCAAATATTTATTCGTACTTGCACAAGAAAGGTCACAAAGCATAACAACATTCCCTTTTAGCTAGATAGCTCACGATAAAACATATACTTATATATATTATAGCTATCCACCGCGAAAGAAAATAGTGATTTCACATCATCTTCTTGGTTAATAAACAAATATTAGTATAGGTGCACTTACTATAGATATCAACTTTATCACTAGCTAAATACTACCTAATAAATTATCAAAAATAAAGTAAGGAGCATATCTATACTGCCATTATAGAAAACAAATTTTCCTTATTCCTTGTATATTTGACACATATCAAACATACTCCTAACACCTCATTTGGCACACCCCACTACTTCATAATTTATCACTGAGCACACTGTCTTAGATAAACATATCACACATCATTGATTATGATGGATGACCATTATGACACATTACACACTACTAGGATAACATATTCTGACACCATTTGTCTAACACTTATATCCTTATTTCATGTCATGAAACAACATTTTATCCAAGTTATATCATTTACATTTGTAGGGGAGAGTGCACTTATCATAGAAACACATCATATACATGTCAAAATGCATTGTCTTTCAACACAAAATGTTACCATTTATTTACATACTAGATTTAATAACAATTAAGAAGAATCGTCAATCAATTACACACAACACATCAATTTTGTATTAATTCAAGATTTCATTAAATGAACACATATCATCATATTTTCTCCTAAAGTAAAACATTTATTTGATCAACACAAGGCCTTTAAACACCATCCAAGTACAACACTTTTATAAAATCAAAATAATTAATTTTTTCACCAATCGTAAAGGAACCATCATAATTATTTTAACGGATCACTACTTGATAGTACGATTATACTATACTACATTCCTTTTATACTTATATAGTATATTCCAATAAAAATACATGAAATCTCAATCTAGGAAAACACTAAAGTCATTCTTTTATCTATTTCTACTTCTAACCTTCATTACTTATAGTGAATTTTCAGCACATAGCCTTAAAATCACATAGAATACAATCAACGCTCACATACATCAAAAGAGGTAGAAGGAGGGAAAAGAAAGAATTAACATAATATAAAGTCAACAAACATACACGCAAAGAGAAGATGCACAAAGATAAGACAATATAACTAATTTCAAAGTCACCTTGTCCTCACTCAAACTCAAAGTTAAGAGAACACACAAGAGAATGTTGAGCATCACTCTCATCCTCAACAAGCTAAGATTCAACATGCTCACCTACACCCAAATGACACAAGGGGTAGAACTATACCCGTACTAACACAATGATGCACCACAACTAAACATGGTAGCAACATTACCCAAAGATCCCAGTGCTGCAAACCTGGCTCTGATACCAAGTTGTAACGCCCACCATGAAAACCCCAGAGAACACACACAAGAAAATAATTTTTTTTTCTAAAACAACACAGTTGAACATGCAAAACATTAACCATAATCATATCACACATTACATTACACTATTACACTTAGTTCTCTAGGGCACGCGAGGTTACTTCACAAACCACTAACAATGAAAATAAAGATAACTACAACACAATTCACTACTTAAAGCTATATTCAATGATCACACAAGTTACAAGAAAAGATAGAAGTGATTTACTAACTTTGGCAATAGAGTCTACTTACTTAGGTCAGCTTAACATACCTCTTACATTCTATTTTATCGACAAGTCCTTGCTCCCAATGCCTATACCTGCAAGGTCTACATGACTTGGCACACACATCAGATCAAAGATAGTTAGCACATGATCACTAAGAGAAACTATATAAATCAATGGTAGTTTTTATGTTATCGAAAATAATTGATAAGTCTCAAACAAGACTCAAAAGAATAGTCCTAGGGGCCCGACCTAATGCCTCGGGAGCTCATCACTCGATGGCCTTGCCTACGTATATAATTCGTAGAGGCACCATAGTTTGACAACTTGAGCTGCTCCAACTCATTGAATGACCAACCAAGGGTTCACTCATAAGACATTCAAGGAGGAATCTACCCAAACACAAAGTAACACAATACCACAGATACACGCTAAACTCAAACCTCTATTCGTACGCATTATGTGACCCGTACTAAATTACATACTAGAAGAGTGGGTATGCAACCCTTTCTAGGGTTCATCACCCCAGACAATTTCTTAGGCGGCTGCCACCCACTTAGGTGAAGCCGAAGACTGCTGAACTAGATTAGCACATTCTTGCAAAAATAAAATAAAAATAGCCTACTCAAATGTTTATTCATACTTGCACAAGAAAGGTCACGAGGCATAACAACATTCCCTTTTAGCTAGATAGCTCACGATAAAACACATACTTATATATATTATAGTTATCCACCATGAAAGAAGATAGTGATTTCACATCATTCTTGGTTAACAAACAAATAGTTAGTATAGGAACTTACCATAGATATCAAATCCTTATCACTAGCCAAATACTACTTAATAAACTAATACTCAAAACTTAAACATGCAACGAGATCAAATTATAATATACAAATTGATTATTAATGTATGATAACATTTCAAGGGTCATGTAATATTCTAATCACAAAAATACAAGACGGGAATAACATTCTAAAATAATAAGCCTCTGGAACAAAGTTTCTCAAACTACCACGGGATTTCCACATCGATATAAAAGTCAAAACACAACCCATAAAGGAGGAGAAGCTCAAAATTAGCTTTACAATATTACAACATTAAATCTAATTAATTCTCAAAAAGTCAATTAAGTTACTTTCTCCAAATTACAGATCATTTCAAAATCAATAATATAAAATTACATCCTAAAAAGTTAAATCATTCCCATCTAACCGATAAAACAATTTCCCCAATTGACTATATTAACATTCAGACGTGCATATTTATAATAAATTTTCAACCAATAAAATCTCTACGTTTATAATAATCATAATGATAAATTTTACTTAAATTTAACGATCACTCAACACTTATTAAAATATTTTAATATATGTGTATTAATACTAACAACAAAATAATAAGTATAACTATACGCTAAACTCAAATGTACAACCTAAATCAACATATCAACAGATAATGTCAACTCAAAGCTACAACAATTCAAAGGTCACAAGATTAAGATGGAAACATAAAAGAAAGTCAACCTTAGGTTTAACAAATAATCACTTCTCACCTAACCCACTCAATAAATTATTTCAAATAACTAACATGCAAATAGCCCAATTTAAATTTCCAATTTCTAAACCTAGCCAACCACATGAACATAAAATATAATTTATTCTACTCCTATCACTGCAATGCAAATACATGTAAGCAAGTATATATAAGAATTCATTATAATCAAAAGACATTATGTTTTAACTAAAAGGTACCATATATTTATCTGATGTGCACACTTATGCTCAAAATATATATATATATATGCAGATTAACTATCATTGAAAATTCTAACACTGAATTGTCATTTCTACAGAGTAGAACATCCAAACAAGGGGTGACCATATCTTATATATAGATTTCACCTTTTTAATTTACGAATATTTATAAGAATCTATATAAATATTCCTACTGATAATACCCACCTAGTGCAACATGCCAGTTTATGACTATAAAAAGTCTATCGTTAACTTCTAAAACACAACTCAAATTAATCACCTTTACTCGAAAACCATACCCTACTCAAACTCGGAGAATGCCCAACCTATAACTCTCAAATGCCATACACCAACTATGCACAAACCTACGCTTAAAATCGGTTAACAACTCCTACTGTGAAAATGTATATAAATATAAACAAGCCACGTAGGTTTAGAGAATGAGGTTGCGCACCACTTCACACAGCAACAACCCTTTTTGCGTTACATACAAAGTTGATCATTAGAAGTGCATGATTGACCTACATGCCTGTGTTAGCTGCAAACAACAAGTCTTCTAGGGAATGAAGGCATTCGATTAGGAAGGGGAAGGCGTATGCCGGCAAAATTAGCATGGGAAATTTTGATGCAAAGGCTAGGAAACTCTCATGGTAAAACAAACGGTATAAAAATACATACATCCATCAAATACTATATGCTGGCCACTAAATCAAATTTCAGAAACAGTTTATTCCTATCGATAAGGATTGGTCATACAGTATGAAACATAATATACAGTGAAAAGAATTGCAGCCATCAAGAAGATGTTAACTCATGAAATGAACCAACTACAGGATAGTACCAAAATATATCTATTGTCAAGACATAAGAAACTCTTCATGGAAGCAATTGGCTGAAAGGCACGAACTGAAGAACGGAATACCACAAAGAATTGTCTATCTCATGGAGTATATAATGACGTAATACCCAAATAATAAATATCTTTGTTAGAGATGAGAGGATGAAAAGTTTGCGTGACTAAGATCAAGAACCTAGTTATTAAGGTAAATAGTTAATAAGATTCAACTCAAGAAATCCAATACGAATATGTTACTGACCTTTTTGAATCGACCAAGATGAGTACATCGATGGTACCTGTTTACTATTCTTTTCTACAATGATCCCTTCTTTACATCATCGAGCTCTGTAATGCATGCACTCCAGTTTATGCTAAATGGTGTTTGCCATCTCATACCAGCTTCCCCAACTAGGCTCTAAGCTGGATATTCCCCTTTTGTTACAACGTTTTTGTCTCAATAGAAAAGAAAATAGAACCATCCAGAATGCCAGGGTTTCTTCAGGTTATTTGCGGAAGAAAGCCCGCCCTCTCTTCCAAACAGAGGAGCTTCTTTTTCATGCTTCCATTTCTCCTTCTACCTTTTTTTTTTTTTTTTACAAAAAATCAAACCATGCATTGGTTCATTTTCTGCTTTAACAGCTCACTCATTATCTCTTCAAAATAAATAAATAAATAAATAAATAAATAAATAAGTTTAGAATTAATTCTATTCTCAAAATGTCCCCACAAGATAATATCTTCAGCTTTTCTGATTTAATAAGTTTTAAAAGGATAATTTCTAATTATCACCACACTTTTCTAAAATTCAACTAAAACAAGCTTTTAGTAATTAAATAGCTTTTGATTACATATAATTAAAATTCAATACCTACTAAATCATAATTAATCAAATAAACAAAAATGACATTAATTAATCTTATAAAATCAAGATAATTAAATAACCTCAAAATAACACTAATTAATTCCAAAAAGAATAAAAATTAAATTAAATAACAACTAACCATAAATTAAATAAATTAAATAAATTAAATCAAATAAAGGCCAGGACAAGGTCAACACATGACACTACAAAACTCCTAACGATGTGAAGGACTTGGGACAGAGATACTTCCTTTTTACAACGTCGTACCCATTGAGTTAATTTTGTGCTCGCTCCGAATCGAGGCTTTTAATCCTGTAATTCATCATACTCACTAAAGCTCCATTAGAACTTTTGGTTCCATCTTCCTCCTTAGATTCTTTAGCCAGATTACCTGCACATCCAAGGTGAGAGTGGAGGGACACTACAATATCTATTCATACAACTAACCTAATATAGTTGTTATCCACCTAGATCTAGTTGTTTTCCCATATAGGGTCATTTTTATGATTTTGATCCCTTTCTTTTCAAAATCTAAATTCAAATTCTAATCAACTATGACCCATTATGTTTCTATGCTAAGATGACTAAGTACATAAGGTTTGAAAATTTTAATGTTATAAGTCAATATTTATAGGCATTCATTATCTTTCATTTCACAAACTTAGAATCCACAAGCCCTCTCTCATTCTAAACATTAGAGGAGCAACATGTAGAAAAAAAATTGGATTTAATACAACTAAATGAAGCAACACATATGCATGCATAATTCTAAGGAACTTGATTTCTTTCTAGGAGTAGTCTTTTACAAATATTTTTGTTGGTTGACCTAAGAGAACGCATCTACATACAACACCATGACAACCCTTGCAAGGAATTGCTAAAAATTGCTAGTCTTCATATCAATGAAGAAGGTAGAGTAGACATAAGTGAGCTAAGAAAGTATAAGAGTAAAGGTACACATTACATACCTGGCTGAATTAAAACTCTAAGGATGAATCTAGGACTACAAATTAGAAACTGCAAACTAGATCCTAGAGTAAGCATAGTTTTAGAGCTATCTTTGAGTCATTTTAGTGATATTTAAATGATATGTATCAAATGCATACATTCTTTAGATAACAAGACAAAACCCTTAAAGAGTAGAGAATAAACAAAGGCATGCATTAATTGTATTACCTGTAAAATATTTCTCATGGTAATCCACTAAATTCTAAATTGATCACTAGAACTTTTAGTTGGAATCATAAAATTTTGTCACTATGTACTACTATGTTAGTCAATTGATACTATAGTAGGTAACTTGTTGGAAAGTAATTGTAATTCATATTCAATAACTACTAGTAGGAAGTTGAAATTGAAAGCCTAAATATAGGTTTCTAATATCATGATAACGATATATTTTGGGATGTAATTGCATTTTAACTTTAGCTATAAGTAAATATAAAATTAGAAAAAGTGATTCATCTTATTAAATATTTTAAGATTTGTAATCCATAATGTTGATAAGAAAGAACTTTTGGGGGAAATGTGTGAAAATAATTATATTTTTTTACTTTTGGGGCAACAATTTCTAATAATGAAAATGCAAAAAATTAGTTATTTCTTGCAAGTATAGTAATCAATTTGGATTTTTTTTTATGATTATGGCTATTTTGGTTCAATATTGTTGTACCCATATAAATTTTCATTATGTGTCAAGTTTGAGATGAGAAAATTGTTGTTTTCCCAAGAAAAATTCATGTTTCATACCTTGTCTTCTTTTCTTCATATTTTGTGCAATTATCATATTTGTTGTCCCTTTTCATATCTTAGTAGATCCAGAAGTCATATAGTTCCATGCCAAAAAAAAGTTAAGGACTTTCACACCAACACATACCAATGAATAAGAAAGATCATTTTTGTTAAGAAAAATGACAATAGGAGATTATGTGTGTACATATAAATGTAAAATAAATTTCAAGGAACATGTTCAAAATTACATTGTTAGGGGTAAACTTATGTGAAGGTAATCAAGTTTCTAATTTTAATGAAGTGTCATAAATTGTGCTCCCTATGGGTGAAAGCACAATTTCACGCTCTATTTGGTGCTTGCTTTAGTGTCCACTCCCTTAGTTCATTTACGACCACTTCTAGCCTTGAACTCACCTTCCAACTCAAGAGAATGTGCTAATACTACACTAAAATATCTTATTTACAATATTATTCCTTTAAAACTCCACCAAATGCTCAAATTTAAGTCAGGTCCTAAGTCAAGGGACTTTGAACTTGTGATCCCCACTTTAACAAGTTCCAAACACATGGATCGAGGCTCTAGACACCCTATTTCTTCCATTTTCCCTAGAAAAGTAGGTCACATGTCAGGGTCAACCTTTTTCTTGCACGATATGATCTCAAATTTGATATTTGGGTAGTAAAATATTTCCAAAATTGAAATTAAAATGTGTCAACACACCTATGGTTATTCTTCTATTTCCCTATTTAATATGAAAAATTATTACACAAAGATGTGAACAATTATTACAACAAAGCTTTGCCAAAATCAATATCCATGTTTATATATTTATGAACAAGTTTTCATATTTATGTTGATGTTATTATGATGATTGAAGGTTGAATAAAATTGAAGAACAAGTTGGAAAATAGGGTTTATGAATTTCATTGGAATCTCTCAAGCACATTAGGACCTAATTTCAATGGGTTCTCACCTTTATATTTTGATTACCTTTCTATCCTTAGTGAGGTATTTTTTTGTGTTTGATTTCCCTTGAGTATTTGAGTTTCTCCTAGGTTGGATCTTCCATCTCCTTGATAGTCACATATATGATTCCATTCTAATATAGTTAAGTACAATTTTTATCACTTATTTTTCATGTCGCTACTTGCCACAACATTAAACACACTTAAAGTTAAAAGTACATACTTTTATCTATTACCAAATCAGTTATTTATGGAGGTAGAAACACCAAAATGGGGGTTTTACTAGGAAAAAACCATGTATAGCCACCTCTCCTCTCTCTTTCTCTATATTTTGTAGGTTGAAATGTGAAGATGGAGGATATCAAAACAAAAATGATTAGTGCATACCTATAATTTCCAAATATGATTCAAATTGCTCAAAACCCTAGGACTAGGGTGTCCCACACACATGTCCATTTATTTTAGGTCCTACTTTTAGTGATAGGTGTCACTTTGTCTACCTTTTTTAGATCTGAAATTATTTTGTCAATTTCTATTTACATTTTTGTATATTATCCATATTTTTGGATTAGGGTTTAATATTAATTAGGTTAACTAAATCACATTCAATCAATCTACCCTCTTTGCAACAAAATAATAGAACCCGAAAAAATTGCCTCTCCTTTTAGGAAGTTAGCCAATCATAATACCTTTGTTGGTTTATGTTCTAATGTTAACCAAATGAGGGATTGATCCAAGTTAGTCTACTAGATAGATCTAGGACCTCATTTTACACCTAACATTTTGGTGAGCTTGACCTTTCTTACATTTTGAAGATCTTCTAATTTTAATTGCATAATTTCAAATCTGATTTAATTTTTTAAGGCATTATATTTGAATACCTTATGAACATTTGCAAATATTATATATTTACCTTAGAAAATTTTAAAGAATTTAAATTCACTTTTCTTTTCAAAAACACAAACTTAAAACACCTTTTGTTAACATTTCCTCACTTTATTCCATATTCTACTTCCTAGGAACATTTATGTGTGAAGTGGATTTGATCTATTAGCTCTTTTGAAGGATTTAAAGCCATAATTCATGCATTTATGTACTTCTCATCAACAAATTATGGTATACTAATTCCCCAAGTTCTATCAAACTTCAGGGTGAACCCATAATAATGGGTGACAAGTTTTTGCAAGAAGAAAAATTAGAACCACTCACAAAAAGACTTTGAACGAAGGAAACCCCTTCAAATGAATGGGCTTCATTCAAAAAAACATGTCTTAAAAAGGATTTTAATGAAGTCCCCTTCACATGAAACCCCTAACCTTCTTTTGAAGGTACTCAAGCTAAATAGTACATTATGCACTTTATTGAAATATTTGTCGATTTACATCTTTCTTTCTCCTTTATCCATCAAAATACAACTACCAAACTTCATTGGACTACTATTTCCATTGATGCTCATCACTTTTAAAAAGGTTAGGAATTACTAAATCAACCTTGTGCATTAAATACACACCCAAACTAGCCTCTTCAACTTGTTGATATGGATCAACCACACGGTTTTCAACTACACATTCATCAAGAAATATACCATGGATACTCTTTGTTTGTGTAAGATTCTCTTGGACATCAAGGTGCTTATATTATTCATTGACAACTAGGTCTGCATTAACAACACTAAGTAAATATGGATCTATGTGATCTTTGGCTATTGGTTCTTATTTTATAGTCACTTTAGTGCATTGCCTTTTCCTAAACAACATATGAGACCAAACCAAGGAAAAATAACTACATAAATTTGTAGGAAAGTATTTGGAAAAGAACAAGGAAAAGTAGGGTGGTATGTCTATTACATAAACTTCTTGAGGAATAGAATTTTTTTTATAAGCATGTAAGGTAATAATCAAGCCTTTAATAACCCATAGAATATCAATGGCTATCCCATATAGCTATAGAACCCATTTTGCAAGTGGCTCTTATTGAAGACCCAACTCCACAATTTATTTTGGCATGATTAAACTGCTAGCACCTAAGTCTATCATATAATTATAGACTAAATGCTTTCTAATGATTAAACAAGCATAGAAAGGTGGTGGATTTACCTCTTTGGCTTTTTGTTCACACTTTTCTTGGGATGTATTTGTGAGTACAATTTTTTGTTGGTCCTTAGAAGGTTCACTTGACACACTTAGATTTGAAAAAGCAACTTGCCAAAGATACATTTTGCAAGGAATGGACAATGAATCTCACATTGAAATACTAATGTTTTCCTTCTTAAAATGCTCTAGAATATTGAAAGGAACTACACTAATCTTTTTCTATCCTTTAAAAATAATAATGTCTCATATAGCTTGTATTTTTGGTGGTTGGGTTCTTGGTTGTTCCTTGCTTTCCATGGTCTCATTTCATGGAAAAATTTTCACATGCGATCCATAAGATGGACTAGAAACTCCTTAGTTCATTTGAGGAACTTAAATAGACCCATTACATGCTTATTGTCCCAAATCTACAACCCTTTTCTTATCCCTTGTGTTGACTACAATGGATGAATAAGGTTGATTCATCCTACAAAACTCTTCTCCTTTCCAATTCATCCAAGTTGTGTCATTTTTTTCTTGTTCTTTGGATTCACCTTGCTCCAATGGTGCCTTTGGGGCTACATTTGGGTACAAATTTTAATTTTCTTACACCATTAGAGCTTGTTTTATCAATATATTTTATCATTTTTTTATTATGAGGCAGGTTACATGGAAAACACACTCATAATCTTGTGCCATATTGTTTTAAATAGGTACAAAATATTTTGAAGAGCTAGGAGCATAGGGATTATAAGTGTGGTAAGGCCTTGGAATATTTTATTTCCTTTGATATTTATTGTTTGGATGATATGGAAGCATGTTTGAATAATTTCACTAATATTAGGGTTGATATGGAGGTTGGTATGGTCTGAAATTTTTATTTTGTATGCCACATTAGGTTCTCTATTTCATTGCCAAATGTTTGTAGGAAGCCTTATATATCTTGGAACTCAAATGATGGTGCTAGAAGGGTATTTTATTTATCCAATGATGATTATTTATTACTGGCATAGTAGGTACAACAACTATTGGGGATATTTGAATTAGCATCATCGATGGTTGTTTTTCAAGGAAAATGGGAATTGGGGGTCTTGGTGTAATTTTCCCAGCTTACATCAGGTGGTTTCATTCCCTTATTGTAATTTCATTGAATTTGGGAGTGTTCTCCCACCCATATATTGAATCATGATTGATAATTCATTATTTAAAACCATTAAATATTATAGAAATGCATAATCAAAAGAAGGTCTTGTCATTTGGGGAATCCTATCCCATGTCTTCAAGAAACAAAAGTTGAAATTCCTCATATGTTCATGAGGAGACCTTTTAATGGTGATCAATTTTTCTAACAATGAGAGATGGTTTGATTTATCCTTGAACTTCAAACACAAGACATCGCCCAACTAATCCCAAGTGGTGATAGAATTTACTACCAAGACCATAAATCATTACAATGCTTTTCCCTTCAATGAGGAAACCAAAATTCTAATGCAAACATTTTCTATTGTTATATTATCGATTACACATAATGAAGCTACATCTCTGATGTGTTCAATGGGGGTGGTTTGATCCTACCTATTAAAAATGGAAGACTTTTAAGGTCAATCATTGGAATATCATAATGCTGCTACAAATTAAGTGGAATACCACCATTGAAAATTACAAATAGTTGATTCCTAAGTGCAACCATATGAATCAAAGGATTTAGATTTATGAATGTATGATTGAATTTCCCATTGTAAGGGGTTTTGGAGAGTTTCCTTACTACTTGACTTGCTTTCTTCTTATTTTTTCTCCCTCTTCTTCTAGTTGGAGAAAGTTGTAGGTAATCAAATGATTTTGAGCTTCCTCTTTTCTGGATCCTTCTCATTCAAGTTGTGTACTATCTTTTATACAACCAAAGATCTATAGTCAATAGGTATGTATTGTAACACCTCCAAAGGATTAAATCACTACTTTACATACCAAGAATAATCAAAAGAAGACTATAATGAACTAAAACTAGTTTCTCAATCCTACGAAGCATGCCAAAAAATCTTATCAATGAAGTATGCACCCTTGTTGAGCTATCAACTCATTAACTCATCTACCTACTAAAATATATCTCAAAGTGTGGGATTTTGTGAGTTGAAGTCAACCTTTAGAGAGGGTTGGATCCGCTATTGCAATCACCTAAATTGGACTTTAAACTATTGTATTGATGAGAAAACGAGTAGAAGAATAACTTGAAAATGATCCTACTGCATAAATGAGTTGACCTACACCAAATTTTCTTTTTGACTTGTAAATTGATCCCTATGCTCATGCAATTACTAACCACTATCATTACTTCCTACAAATAAAGTAACTTTCCTTAAATTGATTCATAAATAATCTGGAAAAGGGTTAAAAATGGTTAAATCCTCACAATGGCGTGGGAGTTATTCAAGGGAAATTTTCTAACACTTCATATCATCATAAATTCTTCTTTATCCCTACATTCTCATCATATAATCAGATAATTGTCTAAAATTCATCATTTTTTCACTATATCTTGTCATTATAGTAGGTATGTTTTCTTTTCTAGTTTGTATACTCTATCACTATATTATTATTTTATGTTAGGACTATCATACCTCTTTTTTAGTATTTTTTATCACCTTGAGACTATTCTTTTGAATTAACTCCATCGATTTTCATGTGGTTTGTCTCATGATATCCATTATTATCTTCTTACCATTCAAAACCTACTTCTTTATATCTCCTATCTATATTTTGGTGTTCACTATCTTCGACCTTGGCTCAATACTACATTGTCACCTACAATAAGAATACCATCATCTCATGTGGAAAAAATTATTTTATACCCTAATCACTAAGTTTAAAAAATAGATTCTATAATCCCTAATAGTTATGAATGACCCACCTAGAACACACAATCATGAGAAAACAAATTTTGTGCTTACAAAATTGTTTGATAGAAACTTCTTCATTTTACTCCATTCTTATAAGATTATTCACATGACTATCATTTAAAATTAGACTAAACCTTATCGAATAATTCTATCGTCTACATCTTTTTGGCATGCCTTTATCTCATAGAGGTCTTCACTATAGGACTATGTTTGAGACTTAAGCAATATGAATGGGACTCTCCTAGGTAGGCTAAAACTAACTAGTTTGATAAAACCACTATTTACACCAACAATTATGACATAAATAGATGTTAAAGCTAACTATTTATCCTTAAAATTATGCATATTTAAATAATTTGAAATTTTACTAAGGATAAACTCACAATAGATTTTCCTCAAGAAATATTGGGACAGGTGCCTCATTGTTATTACCTAGGGGATAGTAAAAATCCATCTATCACCCATCTCAAAAGTTATTTTTTATTGTTGGTATGATTGAATTAGGAATCTTTTATAACTTATATCAATAGGCTGGTCAATTTTAGGGTGTATAAATGACACGCTATGAATATATTTTTATATTTTACTTTTGTTTCACCACTTTATCTAAAAGTTTTGTCAAATAATACTGTTGAGGATTTTCTCTATAATTTTTCCATGAATTTTCTTGTACATTGACTAAATTTATGTGAGAATTAAATACTCCAGTGATGTTGTAGGAGCTTGTTAATGCATGCATTTTGAATTTTAATATTTTAGGGTGTGTACTAATGTTTGAACTTTTATTTAATTATGTTTAATTTTCCCTTTAAAAACTTCTTGTGTTGTAGGATGATGCTTCAGAATTGAAAAAAGAATTTGAGGGGGGATATCTCATGCATTCTCTTCAACATAATTTCCACCACATTTAATTTAGTGGATGAGGTTTTAGAGGTGTTGAGAGGTTGAAATTCATTAAAAATAAAAAAATACCAAATCAACATAAATGCAAATAAAAAAACCATTTTAACTAAAATTGTTAAAAATAATAATAAAATTACCTTTTTCATGTTGTGATGTCATGATTCCTTCAATGAAATTGCTTAAAATAACCTGAAGCATGCTCATTGAATATCATAATCATGTTCTTTAAAAATGGGAAACAATGAGTCAAAAACATTCCTTTTGTGTACTATGTAGGTTCAAATGTGAGAACATTCTCTTTTAGGCTAGGTAGTGATTAGACCTTTGTCTTGGCACTACCAAACTAGAATGTAATCTCACATTATGGTTTCTATAACATGACCATGTTATTCATTATTTTCACTCATAAATATATTTTGTCCACTTTTGGCCCTTCATCTTTGTGAACATTCCAAAATAATAAAACCAAGGTGTAGTTATGCCAAAAAGACACCATATATCTTGTTGAACTACCAAAAAATACATATAGAATGTGTATATTTAGTAATACTGTCATATTAGAGAAGGTAATGACATTGTGGTATACCCTTAATATTGGTGTACATCGGGTTATGAATAGTCAACTTGTGGCTATCTTAACTCCTAATTAAGTCATGTTATCATTATTATATTATTTTTTAGTTGGTTGGGTCGGTCTAGGTCTTATATAGAGGTGTCTAAGTCGGCCTAAGTGATATCCTAGGCATAAATAGGTATATATAGGAGGTTGTGAGTCTTATTTCATCATCATATTGTGAAGTGTGTTCTCATTAGAGATATTTTGAGGTTTTCCCCCTCAAAGTTGCTTATTATTCTCAGTTATTATCAAGTATTTGTAGCATATTTCATATCATATTCTTCTATTGTGCAAGTTATTTAATAACAAGCGGTATCGAAGCATGATCTTGGCACCGTATAGGAAAGGTTTTTTCTCAATATTGGAGGCGATTTTGAAAAGAGCATATCTTTCATATTTTTGTGATGTTTTTTCTAATTTTTAAAGGTTTTTTGAAGAACATATTAAAGAAGCTATAGTCCATATTTCAAAATAATTGGAGTAGAATTGAGCGAATTATTGTAGAATTAGGGTTTCTACACAATTTATTTGGAATATGCATATATCTCACATATTGTCAAATTGGAGCTTGATTTTTATTGGGTTTTTGAAGACATACAAAAGGAGATTACAGAAAAAAAATTGGAGGAATTGGAGCATAAATAAGCAAGTTATTGGAAAATTAATTTTTTCACCAATACCACTCTCAAGGCTGCAAATCTGCTTATTTCATGGAAATTTTTCTACGTGAGAGTTATTTTGGCCCTAGTAAGTTATAGTAAAATTTTTAGAGAATTTAAGTTTCATTTGTGTGATTTATTTCAAAATCATTGGTTCCCATCATGATGGGGCTGCAATAAGGGGAAAAAAGAATGTTGTCACTCTAGGGAAGACTCCTGATAAGGATGGCGTAACAATAGAGGATATTACTCCTAGTGAGGAAAATAGTACTTAGGTTAATGAAGAAATTTCCTCAATGAATATGGATATGTGTGACCTAAGAGGAGATATATCGAATATACGAAACATGTTAAGAACCTATATGACTGAACCAAGAAAGGAGTTCTCAAGCAACGAAGGTGAAAATTCTAGGTCAGCTAAAATTGACACAAGTTTTAATAATCCTATGCGATCTAGGAATTTATTTCCAAAGGTGGATATGCACAAGTTCTATGGAAAGGATCCTCTAAGATGGATAAACCAAATGGAGAAATTTTTTTAAGTACACCAAATCCCAAATGGACAAAAGGTCACAATGGCTTCCCTATATCTAGAACTAGATCAATTCATTTGGTATCATTGACTTTGCACTCATCAAAGGAAAAAGGGGCTCACCATCTCATGGTCAATTTTTACGAAGGAACTCCATGCACAATATAGCAATAGCGTGACAGAAAACTTCTTCGCCAACTTGCTAAACTTCAACAAACAGGATCAGTTAAGGATTATATTTAGCAATTCCAAAATCTATCCTTAAGAGTGGATGCAATTACAGACGAGAACTTGAATGATTTATTCTTGGGGGGTATCAAGTTTAGCTCTAGCTCTATAAATGAGTATTTTATCTTAGCACGCATGGTAAAGGAGAAGTGTTTGATTCCTAAGAAGCAAGGGGCTAATTTGACAAGAGAAGGATATTCAACACAGCTACTAGGAGTTGACTCCACAAAAAATTGAGTAGAAAAGATCAAAAGGGTTGTGTTTCAATTGTGATAGCAAATAAAGTCAAGGACATAAATGTAGTGAAAAGAAATTGTTCTATATTAAAGGTCCAAGTGGGGAAGAAGAGGAGGAACCCATACTGGAGGATGAAAGAGAGTCAAATGAGGAATCACATGATTCTCAACCAATCATTTCTTGTCATGCACTCTCAGGTTTCAGTGCTCCACAAACTCTCAAGGTAGTGGGGTTCTTAAATAAGCAGAAGGTAACAATGTTGATCAACTTAGGTAGTACTCATAATTTCATCAACAATAAGTTGGCTACTTGTCTAAATTGTTTTGTATATCCAACTCCAAAGATTAAAGAGGTCTTGATTGAAAATGGTGGTACTGTTAGTTATTCTAGAAAGTTTCATAGCATTAAATTATCCATGAGAGATTATCAACTTGATTCCTAATGTATGCTGATATCCATGGGTGCAACATATATTGTTTGGGGAGTACAATGGCTACATTAGGAATGATTGAGATGAACTTCAAGAACTATTCATCAGATTTCAATCAAAGAGGAAGGGTACTAGAGCTAGGGGTTGAAGGAAAAATCCCCACAAATGGTATCTCATCAAATTCAAAAGTTTCTTAAGAAAGGAGTGGATGGATTTGTGGCCTAGCTATGTTCATTAGAATTCTCTCAATCTAATGCTCCTACTCATCTAGATTTACAAGCTATAATTGATCATCACTTAGTTGTTCTTGGAGATATGCCTAAAGGACTTCCTCCTAAGAGGTATCATGATCATGCCATATAGTTAGTTCCAGGGAGCCAACTACCAAACATCAGGCCTTAGAGGTATCCACACATACAAAAGAGTGAGAGAGAAAAAAATGTTGAGGAGATGTTAGAGGCAGGAATTATCAGGAATAGCCAAAGTGCTTACTCCTCACCTGTGGTGATGGTACATAAGAAGGATGATACTTGGCACATGTGTCTAGATTATAGAGTGCTCAACATGTACACCATTAAAGATAAGTTTCCAATTCCAGTCATTGATGATTTGCTAGATGAATTAAATGGAGCTATGTTTTTTACCAAGTTAGATCTTAGATCTGGTTATCACCAAATTTAGATTAAGGAGGAAGATATTTGTAAGACAACATTTTGGACTCATGAGGTTCATTATGAATTTTTGGTGATGTCATTTGGTCTTACCAATGCACCATCTACATTCCAAAGTTTGATGAATTCCATTTTTAAGAAGTTCTTGAGAAAGTTTGTGTTAGTATTCTTTGATGATATATTAATTTATAGAAAGACTTGGGAAGAACATTTACAACATGTGGACCAAGCATTACAAATACTTGAAGATCATAAACTCTATGCTAAGCCATCCAAGTGTGCTTTTGGTCTTACAGAGGTGGAGTATTTGGGACACATAGTTTCACATGAAGGAGTAAAGGTGGACCCTAACAAAATTAAGGCTATCATGGAATGGCCTATTCCAAAAACCATTAAGAAACTAAGGGGTTTCTTGGGATTGATAGGGTACTATAGAATATTTGTGAAGAATTATGGTCATATAGCACCCCTCACCACTCTATTGAAGAAGGATTCTTTTCATTGGAATGAGTCCGCTAATACAACATTTGAGAGATTGAAGGAGGCTATGTGTACAACTCCAGTTCTTGCCACTCCTACATCATCAAGGGAATTCATTATGGAATGTGATGCTTGGAAATGGATTGTTGATGGTGTTTTTATGCACTTCTCAACACAGGCAGTGCGTAGGTACACTACCTCTCTTGAAAGACAATCTTCCACAATCGGATTGCAGAACACTATCCCAAGGTCTCTCGGATGTCAGGTCATGACAGCGCTTAGATACCTCAGTAGTTGATGTGATTTGCTGGAATCACAAGGCGGCCTTACGGGAATACAAAGTGTGGATGTGAAACACGAAGTAGGATCTTCAAAAAGGGAGTTCTTAGCATGAAAGCATTCAGGTGTTGGCTGCAGGTTCAAACAGCAATCTCGAACTCCATCTAGTTGTTAGATTCAGCTTTATAAGGTATAATGAACCTTGGTGTTGTTCAATTCCTAAAGAAAGTGAAAAGAGCGAAGGAGAAGGAAAGTTCCTAAGCCTAAAGCTTGCTGCGAACAGTGATAATGGAGTCCCTGCAATGGACAATTCCTTCAAACAATCCCCCACTTAACCAGAAATTTCACAATATCATGGGAGTTGTGCAATCTTCTAAGGGCTGCAGATTTTTATCCTTCATCCACCACATACATGCATGAACTAAAGATAAGTGTTTGAGGCAGCTTAAATCAGGTCCAGGCTAACTTTGCAAAGCTGTCTACCTTCAGCAAACAGCAAAAAGTATGGACTAAGGAGTTATCAACAAAGCATGAATTTTTATGAACAGCCAACAGCATTCCTAAGATTATCAAAGTAACATGAACAGCTAACTAAACAGTAAATAGATCCTAGTTAAACATATAAGGTTGGAGAAATGAATCAATTAACATGAGATAAAACAAGGAAATGCATCAAGTCAATGCTATTTCTCATATATTTCAGCAGCATGTCTTTACAACAACTCAACTCTCACTTTGCAAATGAGGGGAGTCCTCTATTTATAGTGTTTCAAAAGTTAAATGAATGGCCAAGATTCATTACAATTGTGTGGCCAAGATTCATTACAAAATAGGGTTTCACCTACCCCCAAATAGATTTATAATTTTAAAACATATTATGTCTTTTCCCTATTTTGTCATCTAGTGGATGACACTATTTGCATTTTCGTCCTGTAGCTGATTGTTGTTCCTTTGGCTGTAGCTACCTTTTTGGGAGGTCTTTTTCTTTGGCTGGGCTGTCTGGTTGCTCCTCAGAGGCTGCGTGATCAATTTGCTTGAGGATGACGGCCTGGAGCTTGTCTATTTCGAGGATTTCGCACTTCAACGTCTGGTAGCTCCATTCTTTGGCATTCTCTTCTAGCCGCTTCCAGTCTTCATCATACTTTGAGCTCTGATCTCTGAAAAGCTCTGATCTATCGAGGGCATGGGCAGCGAAACTTAGGAAGTCTATCGTGATATCTTCGGTTGCCCCGTCGTTCATCTTCTCCTCAAAATAGGGCCTAACCTTCTCCGCATCTAACTGTACCATGGGCATATCATGGCCCGTTATCAATTTCAGGTATTCGGTGCATTCTGCTCGAATTTCCTTGATCCACGCAATATCCGGATCAACCTTGCTCTGGATCTGCTCCATTCTCTCTTTACGGTGGATGAGGTCCCAGCGCCATATGTCTACCAGCCAGTGATCTTCCTTCTTCAATTCTAGCTTCTCTTCCCACGAGCCTTCTGGCATTTGGAGGATGGCCTCAACTTTCGGGAAGGCAGAGTCGTAGATCCGGGGAAGTTGGTGTAGAGCTTCCTTGTGCCTTCCAAGGACCGAACCAGATCCAGGAACTTGTTGGCTATCTGCACGGCCAAGCCAATCCCTATGTTCCCGACCTTCACAACCTGCTGGAACCAGTCCTCCGTGGTCTTTTCCAGGTTCTTCCTCCTTTCCAGCTTATCTATTTGTTCCTTGGAGAGCAGCTGTGGCGCGGCTGTAGAGGTAGTGGGGAGGTCGTCGATTGAAGACCATTGTTGGATGTAGTCAGTTAGGGCAGCAACCTGTGCCTTTAGTTCATCCTTGGTGATCTTATCTTGCTTAATCAGTTGCACTACCGTAGCCATTGACTCCTCTAGATGTCCAACCTTCTGTTCCTTGGTTGCCGTCCCTAGGTCCATGGTGGCAATATTGTAGCTTACTCCAGCCCGACCAACAGTTGGCGTTGCCACTTGTGCTACTCGGGAGCCAGAAGCGTCCATGGTTACCCTGGAACGGACCTTAGGCTTCTTCTCCTTCTTTGGTGTGGCTAGAGATCGAGCCAAGATGGCCTCCAATCTTGACCTCGGGTCGCTTAGAACAGGAGTAGTCTTTTCGAGTTGTTTTTCCAGCCAGTCGGGCATGGCAGCCTTGTCCTTGGGCGTCTCGTGGCTGCCCTCACCCTTCTCTGTCAGAGGCAAGACCTCGGCCCCGTTTTCCAGCTCTTCTTTTTCTTTGGCAGCGTCCCCTTCCTCATCGGAGTCCGGATAGAATACGAGGCTTTTGACGGGTGCCCTCATGGTCAATAGCTGAGTGGGATCTTCCTCTCCCGCCACCCCTTCTCCCTTTTCTTCGACAGCCTCGGCTCCGGGGCTCTTCGCAACATGGACCTCGGCCTTAGTGATGGCATGTTTGGGCTGCTCCTCCGGTGGCTGCCCCTCTTCACCCGGCTGCTGAGCCGACTCTTCCTCGATGTCCTCATCAAAAGTTTGGACAATCTCCTTGTCGCCCGAACCATCCCCTTGATCTCTGCCCTCGGAGGAGCCCGTCTCTTCTTCTTCGTAAGCAACCTTGTCAATGGTTCTATGCTCGTATTCGGGTTGCTCGTAATAGTCATCGGCCTCCTCCTCCATAGACTTTGAAGCCTCTCGCTCTTGCTCCTCCAACTCTTTTGAAATCTGCATGGTGGCCTCCATGGCCGGGGGCCCTGTTGGCGGTTGCGAAGGCTGAGACGTTGCGAGTGCTTGGGCCAAGGCTGCTTGGAGAGCAGGATCCATTAAAAGTTGCGAGAGCTCGGGGGGAAGACTTTGCAGGTGCCGTGTAATGGCCTCGGGCACGCTAGAAAGGGGAACAGGCGATGGTATTGTTGCCAGAGGCAGGGAAGTGATAGGTGACATGGCAGCAGCAGAGGAAGGGGAAGTGGTCATGTTGGAGGAGGAATCAATGTTGATTACGGATCTGGCTGGAGGTGAAGAGGCGAGGTGAACGGAAATGTCCACCGCTTGTGGAGATGAGGCAATGGCGGCCTGAGAAGTGGGCAGCGCACCAGCCGGGGGAGGAAGGAGCAAAGGAGGCTGCGTCCCCGTCGTGACTACCATCCTTTTGAGTTTCTTGGGAGATGAGCCTCCCGTATCCTTTGTTGCCAGCTCCTTTGGGTCCGCAGACTGAGCCGTTTCTGCTCCCTTTCTCTTCTGGGACCTGGTGATGGGGGGAGACTTGGAAGTCTCACCAGCTGATGGAGAGGCGGCCACCTCTTTCCGTGGCGCTTGGTTCGCTCTTGGTTGCTTCATATGTCAAAGCCACCCCGTTTTGCTTCAGCAGTGCCACCTTTCCATCGACCCATTCCCTCGTGCGAGCAATGATAGGTTGGGTGATTTATCCAGGTCATCGACCTCTTGCTCGTCCCAGTCGATGGAGGGGATCGCCAGGTTGGCAACCGCAGGGTACCTCGGGTGCACCAAAGTGGATTCATCCTCCTCGAGTTGGTCTGGCACCGGAAATAGTTGTACCTTCCTCAGAAACTGCACGGTCATCCGCATATAATGTCTCTGGCGGACCTCCTTATCATCTTTGCAATCCACCCAGAAATCTTCTACATGATGCTTGTGGGCGTATGCCGGCCCCAGCGCCTTCCTGACATGACCGTGTGGGTCCATTCGAGGGCGTGGTGTGTACCACTCAAAGTTATACTCTTTGAGCTCCTTTTCTGAGTTGCGGGCGCATTGAGAGGTTTGCAGCCGATACTGGCCCTGGCCGAGGATCATGGGATAAGGGATCCCTGCTACGTGCTTCTGGCTGAAGACCGCCTGAATATGCTGGAGCTGCCGGGAAAGCTCCAGGAGGATGATTCGGTCATTTGGGTACCTCGGCAGTTTGTTTGGTCGTTCTGTGAACCCTTGGGCGCGGATGTATGTGAATTTTGGGAACTGAATAAACAGGAAGGCATACTCCTTCAGGAGGGCCCTGGCGCTGTGAGATACCCTTCTTTCGAAGTCCCCGGCTATCAATCTGATTATATGGCCTGTGAAGGCATCATTGACACGGCTATACTCCTTCTTAAAGTAGCGGTACTGGAGCTGGGGGTACCGATCATAAGGCTTAAGCCCTCGTTTGTGCTCCCCATCTGGCGCCCTGAGGAGTCCGCTGTATTGTTTCTGACCTGCCAAGGAGTACACTAGGTATGAGGTCATATAGAATTTGTTGCTCTTCTTGACATTCATAAACTGCTCGTGGAAACAGTTGCTGATGATGCTTCCCCAATCAAACAAAATCTTGGTTTTAACGTCCTCATTCCCTCGGACGATCTGTTCAATATAATAAGCCATCCACTCCTGGAAGTAGGTGGCTGCTAGGAGGCCCATGACTCGGCTTAGCATAGTCACCAAGTCGTGATAGTCTTCCTGAAAGTCGCTGCGGAACAGCTCTTGGGGAACTTTTGCAGCGCTGCCTCGTTTCTCCTTCAACCAGTAGACGTTAATTGACTTCTTGATGTTCAAGGGATTGGCATCCCATGCCGCCTGACACTGCTCCAAAGTGGGGATTTGCATATGTGGGAATGTGGAATGTTGTTCTAATTCCTTTTGGAGACATGTCGGCAAGGATATTCCCCTTCTTGTCTATGATGGTTCTGGTATCTGTTTGGTAGGCTTCTCCGCAAGCCATTACCAACTCTGGTGCTATTAGAGACGGAGGAAAGCTAGCAGCCTTAGCGATTCCGCTTTGGCGTATCAATCGTGCATTCTTAGTCTTAGGGTCGATCTTGACCCTCTGGGTGAACTCATCTATGTCCACCTGGCCTATGTTGGTGTCCGAGATCTCTTTCCAGTCAGTCGAGACTTTAGACTGGAGCGGTTCACCTTGGAATTGAAATTTCATCTGGTCTTTGTCTTCTTTCCCACGAATGGCTCTTCCAGGTTTCTTACCCTTGTCCTTTTCTGCAGGGGCCCCTGAAGTTCCTGCGGCCGATTCCATATATCCTGCAGGCAAAGGGCGAAGTCAGCACCACAAAACACCAAAAATATGTTAATGTTAGTCCGTATCGAGCATATCATCTAAACAATCATTTAAATACATCATAAATTTAACCTTTAGGTGATATCGATTTCATATCAGAGCATTTGACCAATCCGGGCCCGGAGGGCCGGACTTCCCTGGCAGGAATGCTGTTAGGAAGGGAAAACACGAGCGAAAGCTCCCGGAGACATCCGTTGGCCAGATTTTAATGTTCTAAGAGACCCATGATGAAGAATGGCCTGATTTAGGACGTGGGTCGAAGTTAGATTTCCAATTTGGATTGATCTGGATCGATTTGAGGAGCTCCGAAGGTTTCAGGTCGGAAGGCAGCTGGGCGACGGGAGCAGGCGGCGGCGGGCACCGGACGGAAGTCCAGAGGAGGAATCCCGGAAGCCGGAGCCCGGAGGCAAAAAGGACGGCTGCGCTTAGGTTTACTTTCCAGTTTATATCAGACGGCATTCAGGTCACCGGGACCCGGAGGATGGGAGGATGCTAGCCGATGGCCGCCGTGTAAGTTTTGATCGTTTCGAACGGCGGCGGCGAGCAGACTACCGGAGCCCGAAAGGCGGGACGGCATGAGGAAGAGGCCGCCGCAATTACTTGGTGATGATTTGCACAGCGGCGGCGAAGAGGCAACCGGGGTCCGAGACACGGGGCGCCGTTGGTGGACGGCCGCCGGAGAACACCATCAACACATCCTAGTTTAGTTTTCATTAGCATTGCATTAGGTGTTGTATTGTTTAAATCGCATCCTAGGGTTTTGAAAATTGCATTAGTGAAAAGCTCATATAGCTTGCATTTTTGCATCATATTTCATTGGAAAATGACAAAAATTTTGCATTTTCATACTGTAGTTGCATCTGTGCAATTGAAAGACATAAAATTGCATTCAAAATTTATGAAAAATCACAAAAAAATCATCATTGGGACTAATTCTCCACACTAGGCGACTTAGTCCTTCTGCACATTTTGCACTATAATTTCTGGCATTTTTGTCCATTTTTTGCATTTTTGTTTTTTGTTATTGTCTTCTGTCATACTTTCCATACTTTTTGTTTACTAGTTACATTTATTTTTCTTTCATGATGACTTTTTGTTTTAATAAGTTTTGGATGTCTTTAAAATCTTTAGTAGACATGTCAAATTATGCCTTTGGAACTACTCCTAATGACCTTGAGCTTCCTCATGCTCCTTCAACTCCTTATGAATGTCCTCCTCATGTTGTTGACATCATTGGAGAAGATGATGATAGCATGAATAAGTTCTTAAATTAATGTCTTGACAAACTTGAAGCCAATGTATCCTTTTATCCATCCATGAAACAACAAGACCCTCCTACAATCTCACCTCCTGATATGTTTGGCTACTTACATCCTGAAACTAATGAAGGACCTAAGTTCCCTCCAACAGGTGGACCTAGTTCCTCTAGAGCCAAGCAACTCCTCAACCATTCTATGATAACAAAGTTATAAACACACCAATCAACCTTGAAGAAACTTATGGCAAATATTTTACAATCTTAAGCAAACAAGGATGTGACACAACATCTGAACATAACATTCATCAAATTTTAGAACAAAGACCAACAGATGAAAACACAATAGGTTTAGGCTATCAAGATTCTCCTCATGACAACAAGCCTCCTGTAGAATATTGGAGACTTCATGATGATGGCACGATGATCTTTGATTCCCCTCCTGATCTGAATGTCCTCCCTCAAGAACAACCCTTACATGATACCAATGACAAGGATGATAGGATCCCCATGGGTCCTCTTCCTCCTTCAATCCATGAAAAGGGTGAATCTAGTAAACGCAAATGACCTTACAAGTTGAAAAAACTCAAGTTTCCTCTCCATCCACCACCTGAATGTGAAAGGAAATTGTAAATCCTTCTAAACAAAGAACTCAATTTATTACCACCTATGAATAGGTTGGTAATCTATCCTAAAGATTCTAATATTCCACATTTTGCATATCATCGTGTTCTTAGACATAGAAGTGATGAATGTCATCAATTGAAAGAAATATTGAGCAAGTACCATTTTGGTGGTGATAATTGCTATCCAATAAATTCATAACCTTTACCAAACACCCTATCATGTAATAATTGTAGAATATTCCCTTCTCACTATTACATGATCTTTCCCATCACCTATCTCAACTGATTCTTGCCTTGCACTTAGTGGGGGAAAGAAGTCGATAGCCCTGTCCTCATAATGCAGTTCTCCTTGTCCCCTAGCTATGTTCTTCACCTTCCACTTATCCTAATTGAGAATGGGAGGTGGCTGACTCGCTTGATGGTTGAATTTCCTTTGCATTACTAGTATTTTTCTTTTCTTTCGTATATGTGCGTATCGTGTTCCCTTGTGACATCGAATTTGATGTTCTCCTCTCTTTGTGACATTCTTCTATTTGTACCTTCATTCTTCTCTATGTCATACATTGCTTTTTCCTTCACTTTTATTTTCTATTTTTCCTTTTAGGGATGATGCAAAGCATAGAGACACCCTATGTCTCTTCCATGTTGACCCAAACGGTCTTTCTTTTTCCTTTTCACTTTTGTTTTGTGTTTTCCTTTTGGGGATGACACAAGGTATTGAGACCACAATGTCTCTTTCATGTTGACCCAAAAGCTTTTCCTTTTCTTTCGCCTTTTCATTTTCTTTTCACTTGTGTTTTCCTTTTTGGGATGACGCAAAGCATAGAGATGCCCTATATCTCTTCCATGTTGACCCAAACAGTCTTTCTTTTTCCTTTTCACTTTTGTTTTGTGTTTTCCATTTGGGGATAACACAAGGAATTGAGACTACAATGTCTCTTTCATGTTGACCCAAAAGCTTAGAAAGCCTTTTCATTTTCTTTTAGCCTTTTCATTTTCTTTTCACTTGTGTTTTCCTTTTGGGGATGATGTAAAGCATTGAGACATCCTATGTCTCTTCCATGTTGACCCAAAATGGCCTTTCTTTTTCTTTTGTTTTCACTCTCTTTGTGCCATTCTTCCAGTTCTATGTGTATTTGGGGAATGGTGACAGTTTCAAACTCTTTAATCAAAACATCAGCAACAACGAACATACTAACCCCAAATCCATAGATCCCTTATATGTTTGGTGTGTTCATTTTTTGGGGCAACCCCTCTTTCTTTTGTTCCTTTTCATTCACATGATACAGCTCAACTCAGAAACATATGACTTGGCATAAGGGCTTTCCCAGTTGGCTCTCATGTCTTATTTATTTTTGCATTTTTCATTTGCTACTTTAAAGTAATTGCTCATAGAACGGTGTGTAGCAATTCCTTTAAAGTGGGGGCATACATTGGCATTATTCATTTTTCATTTTTTCTTTGTTGGTTCTTAGTGCAGCCTTGTTACTTTATACGATGTGTTTGTCACTTTGTGGATGACATTGGGTGTAGTGTCTTTCATGAGTGTGATCTATCTTAGTATAGTACATTCCTCTTAGTGGCCTGATGTGACACACTGCATCACCTTTGGTCCTCTCTGGGAGACATTAGACACAATGTTCCCTAAGTTAAAGACCTCGCATGAACTTGACAAGACTCCTTTGAACATTCTTTTGCATGTTGCATTTTTCATTTACATGGCCACCTTGCATAACACAACGTGCATACTTGTAGTTCCATTGAACTTGTTCATGAGTTCTAAGCATACGAAGCTTTGCTTGTCTCATGAAGGATGAAATGATGTTGTCTTTTGTGGTGCCTTATTAAAGTTATCAGGAGGTATAACTTTGATATGGTTGAGCAGGAAGCTCATTCTGAAGCACAACTTTCGAGATTTCTCACCCCGTGGAAAAACTGGAAGTTATGTGGCCCTAGAGTGAGTATGTTGTGAATTTATCACCCTATGGACAACTAGAAGTTTCGTGGCCCTAGAGTGAGTATGTTGTGGATTTCTCACCCTGCGGAAAAACCAGAAGTTTCATGGCCACAAAGTGAGTATACTTGGGCCTTCTCACCCAGTGGGCAGCCATGAGTTTTTTCGCCCCAGAGTGAGTACACATTTCTTGTTTAAAAAAAAATAAGCCTAGATCTAATCCACAACGAGTTGGAAAAATGATCATTTAGCTTGATCCAACTTTCCTTCATCCTTTTTCATCACTTTCATTTGTGTTCTTGTGCGTTTATGTTTGGTTTGTCATGGGATCATGATCCTAGGGGCTTTTTCATCCCTCTTGATTTTTGTTGTTTCATCTTACCATCATGAGTGCATTTGGATCCCTCTCGATGTGCATGTTGAGCTACTTTAGTGTGAGTTTGAAGTGAGTTCATCCTCTCACTAAAGTGGGGGCTTAATGTGTCACCAAAAAATGTATAGTTGACATTTTTTTGCTCACTTGAGTCTCTCTTATGGAATTTGGCTTGATTTTTCTTAGATTTAATGTTGCAATGTGGTCAGCACATTCACATTAGGTCTTGGACCCTTTTGAATCATTAAGACTTATAGGATGTCTTGCAAAGGTGTTGTGAAGTGTTGTAACCCACTTCCACACTTTTCTAGGACCCTTTCAATATAATTCACTTAAATATCCCCTTTTTATCACTTAACAAGTCTTATTTCAAAGTGTTGTAAAGAGTTGTAACAAACTCTCATGCTTTTCTAGACTTGTCATCACTAATTCAACCCATTCTTATGTTTAAATGACCCCTTAATGCATTTTCTGGCCATACTTGTGTATTTTTGAGGATATTCCTGTTAAACATTATTTAATGCACTTTAATTTTTGAAACCTAGTGAAATTTCCCTGGTGGGACCAAGTCACCACCTGGGGTGACTTAGTCCCACTAGGCATAAAAATCAAAATAATTTTAATTTATTGGCAGGATTTTATTCTCTTTCCCTTGAGGTTGGCCTATGATGTGTTATTTTTAGGAAATTTAGGAAAATCAAGTATAAATAAGGGTTTTTCTCCTCATTTTTCATCTCCCATCTCCTAAATCTCCTAATTCATCAAGCATTCAAGCACTCTAAGCATAATCAAGTCATCCATTAGAGCACTTCATGTTGCACATCTTCAAATTTCTACATCAAGGGTTTGGTAAGTTTAGGACATTGCATGTTGTTTATTTATCATTCTCTTCTCATTTCATTTCATTTTCATAGGGTTTGATTACCAAAGTGGGGTTTGACAAAGGAAAACCCCTATACTCTAAACCTTAACCCTTTTCCCCCTCTTTGCATGTGTGTTTGTAGGTCTTGTATGCAGATTAGTCAAAGAGTTTGGTGTCAAAAAGTGGTCAACAATCCATCAAAGTCAACAAAGACCTAATTGAAGCTTGGAGACTCTTTTCATCTCATTTTCTACAGATTCAGATTCAGACACTTGTCAGAAAAGGAAATGTAGACAGAAAGCTACAAAATCTTGTTCTAAAATTCCAGAAATCCCTAGGTGGACTAAGTCGCCATCTGTGGCAAATTAGTCCCACTGTCAAGCCAAAAAATTGATTTTTTACATTTTTGAGTACCCATTTGGCATATTCTCGTTCCAACATATTTTCCCCAAAACTAGACTCAGTTGCCTAGCTTGACGTAAGTGTCCCAGTCAACATTTCCAATCAACTCTATAGGATTCCAGAGCCTTTCTGCATTAGATTATATATTCTAGGTGCACCTCTCTAGTTCTATTTAATTTTGTCATCATTTACTTGCATTCTTAGATGTTTTTGCATACATCACTGTGTTTTCCTGCACTTTGCATTTCTTAGGTTTAGCATGAACAAATCATCTTTCTTTCAGTTTATTGTATTAGGACATCATATTTAGATACATTTCATTCCTATTTACATTAATCTTGAGTGTAGACATAAGCATTTTGGGCCCATTTTCTCTCCTTGGTGAAAAACCTAGAAGAATTAGAGAACCCTTGGGTTACCAAAATCATTGTCCACACATACAATCCTAGAGGATGAACCAAGACCCAGATGGAAGGATGTTTGTAAATTTATACCATAGTCAATTTTTTAGGAAATTAAGGGACAATTGACAACAGTGGGTAGCTCTTCTACACTTTTTCTTTGCAAATCTAAGAAGGTGATCTTAAATATCAATAAAATGATATTAAAGAGAAAATTAGAGTACACTAGTGATTAAGTTAAGCTACACCCTATGTATATTGCTACCCCATGAATTTCTCACTAAAAAATAACTTACTAATGATAGGACCAAAAAATCCTTTAAAATAGATGAAGACAACCTATGTATAAAACTAAGAATGTGGACAAAAAAATTATCCTCAAATTTGATATCAACTACTAGAGTCATACTTCATACATAACTAATAAAATAATAGTTCTAAACAATAGGATAAATATTATTAAAATCATTATATTTGATAAAATACTACAATATTTTTTGTTGTTAGGCTATGTAAACTATTAGGACAACTAAAATAGTAACATTTTAAAAGAAATAATGTATTTGGTTTGGTTTTAATTTTATGGGTGATATAGTCAAATTTTAGATTTTAATGTAAGACACACATGTGAGTCTAATCTTGTAATAAAAATGCAAATCAAGATTAAATCAAGAACCAATTTATGCATTTAAAATCCTATAATTTATATTGTATTTTCATCTAATCACATTTATAAATCTGCCTAAAATAACAAAACTATGTGTACTTTAAAAATCTATAATTGAATGAAAATATCACCTATGATGTAATAAAAATATTTCTCAAAATACTTTTAGATAGTTCTATGAATCTCAAAAAATCTTGACTAACTAAATGCAACAATCAAAAGTTAGTAAGTGTATCCATAGAGACATGTATATCTTCCCTAAAATACTTCACATATAGCTATGGAGGAACCTAGATCATAGAAAAATTACTACATGAAAGCATCTTCTCTTGGATGATCACAACATATGAGAACATAATAGAATAGAGTTTGAAATATAAGATTGAAACCTTATAACTAGCTAAAATAGAGGAGATACTAAGCACTTACAATATATACCAATCCAACTTGTACTAACTTCATCAAATGAATTTGAATAAATATTCTATTGGTGTTTGATTTATCTCACAAGTGCATGGGACATAAATAAACTAAGAAAACCTCCCATTTATGCATATTGCAATGTATTCATATTTTGGTTGAGAAAATAGAATAGGTAAGCTATCCATTACCAAATTTCAATTGGTAGGGTATGGTGTTTCGATTATGTAAAGCTCAGACAAGTAATATTTTTTATCATTTTATCCTCCAGTTTATGTGATCTTTATTGCTTTAGTACTTTATTTTGGAACTTCATCATTTATAGGTATTTTAAAAATTTATTCTTCCATTTTTCACTTGAAATTTCCTATTCATGTTTTCTAAGATTTGGCTATTGTATTTTTTGAATTTTATTTGTATACTTATTTTTGATGGCTCATATTCTCTTAATTCAGAAGTAGGAACCATTGGAAATCATTGTGGTTATTGTTCTACAAATACACTATGAAATTGATGTCATCCTCTTCCTCTACATTATTTTTATGTGAAAGGGGTCATCTTTATCTATTTTCTAACCATGAACCATGCATCATAATATAGCAAGTAAATATTCTTCACGATCATCCTCTAGACTATCCATTTCATGAAAATCACTATCCAATTCTTATTCTAGTTATGTAAGAGTTAGTTCAAATACATCTTCTTGCAACTATAAATTGTCATGTTCTCACCTATTACATCCCACCACACTATTGTTGTAGTGGTATAGATGGTTTTGAAAATTTTATTTTTACAAGAGAAATTAGGTGCAATATGACTAGGTTTGTAAAAAATGTGACAAATGTTTTTTTTATATTGAGGCCTAGGAGTTTTTTTGTGTAGATAGGTATGAAAAGGAGCATAAGAATGGTAAAAATTGAAAACCCATCTTTTGAATGAAAATTTGTGTGGCTCAACTTTATGACTTTACTTTTTGGTTTTACGAGATTCAAGACTAAAAAGGCCACATCCATAGGCTTTTATTTCATCAAACATTAGGGAAATTATTTGTAAAATTTTGGACATATTTATAATCATTGATAAATTATATAACATGATGTATATAAAATTGGATTAAATCTATAATAGAGAAAGTATTGATATCAAGGATGTGGACATAACTATATTCTTTAAATTTACTATGTAGACCATAAGGACCTATCAAATATTTGGATTTGATAAAAAAATAATTGTCAAATTCAATCTTATATGCTAAATTTTGGAAATTCTTAAAATATGTATTGAATCCATCTAATGTTCAATGTGTTAGGGTTAGAAGGCATATATCTAACAATTAAATGTAGATTTGATAAAAAAAATAGAGAAACAAAACACAAAAAATTATAGCCTTCTACAAAATAATAAAATCATCCACAAAACTGTAGTCATCCAATGATTTTATTATCTAGTGTAAAACATATTACAATCTTGCTAATAATTCCCTACTGCAACTCCCATCCAAACCACTTATAACAAGCTTTTTAGAAGTTTCCAGAATTAGGGTTCTACAAAGTCAATTTTTTCTTTTGTTGGTGACGTAGCGAAAAACGGGAAAAAAAAATTCTCAGGGGCTGCCGCCCCCAAACCCTTGCACGAGGCCCAGCCCAGCCCTAGGCCTTGGCAAGGATACATGAAGAGTGTACAGTATAGCATGATCAGTCGCCACATACCAACAATCTCCTACTTGGAGACTGATCAAGCTCCACACCAAACACAATGTTTGGTGTTACTAAGCTCCTTTATATTTTTATCTTTTAAATCCTCTTCATTAGGATATAATTCTTCCACTAATGCATCTAAAATAGCATTCATTCTAGATATTTATGGTTATATACAAGAGAATTTATGGTATCCATATCCTTGGCATGCCACTAATCATTAGTAATCCCCCAAAGATATTGAACAACGAAAGAGGTTGTCTCTAATACTATAATACCACTCATATTTCCTATGCTTAGGAATATGTGTGCCCATGCTATTATGTTTTCCATAGGATTGAGATGATAATCTATATCTAGATACAAAGGGGATATAAGGATAGTGGTCATCATAATGTTGCTAGAGAATTACTTAATGAAGGATTTTTTAGTTTTTTGAGATATTTTTAGTTACTTCAATTTAAATCTTTATTGAAAGAGTTATGGACTTTTTGGGCTTCTTTTTCTCTTTAGATTCTAACCTAGATTGGTACTTTATTCTAACACATAAATCTTATTATCTACAAAATGAAACTTGTCTTTGATTTTTTCAACATTATCCCCAAGAGTATGGATATTATTGAAAGACTGTTCTATTTTGGTATTGATTTGTACCATAGAAAAATGGATCATTGACATTTTCATGGTCTTTTAGATCTTTCTCTTATGATGCTTGACCTATTTTTATTTGATTTAATGTTGTAATGTAGCTTATTCATTCACATTAGGTCCTAAATATTCAAATTATGGTGTCTTGTGAAGGTGTTGTGAAGTGTTGTAGTTCACATTTCTACACTTTTCTAGACTCTTCTCATTATAATTCATCTAAAAATCATTTTTTTATCCCTTTTCAAGTCCTATTTTAAAGTGTTGTAAAGTCTTTTAACAAGATTTCATGCTTTTTCTAGGCTTGTTATCACTATTTACACCTTTCTTATGCTTTATTCGACCCCTTTATGCACTCATAAGACTTAATTAAGTGTGTTTTTGAATCTAAACCTAAAAAACAACATTAAATGCAACTTAATTCCTGACACCCACTTACAAGCCTAAAGTGGGACCCATTCGCCATGGGTGGCAATTGAGTCCCTCTTGGCTCCAAATTCAAAATAATTCAAAATTCCTTTTGGGTTTTTATTCAAAAAGACCTTATGTTGGCCTATGATGTTGTATTATTGGGCTATTAGGGCATAAGTGTGCATAAATAAGTGTTTTTCTATCCAATTTACACCTAATTCATTCACTAAATCACTTGCATTCACTCATTCAATATCAATTATAATTCTTGCATTCAATTCATCTAAGCATCATTCAATCAAGCAATTGTCAAGTATCTTGGAGCAGCCATTGATATACCTTCATACATCTTCAACAAGGATTAGACTTTTGTATGTAGATTTCTCAAGAAAATAGGTGTTGAAAGGTTATCAACAAGTCAAAAGGTGTTTCAAGTCAACCAAAATCTAATTCAAGCTTGGAGACAACCTACAACCAATTTTTTGCAGATTTGACTCCATCAACCTGACAAGACAAGTGCTGCAAATCTGGACCTAGTACAAGATTGACCTTTGAATTTGCATATTTTTGGAGGAGGACTGATTCACCATCAATGGTGAATGAGTCCCACTTGAGGGCTGAAAATTTTGATTTTGTCAAAATCCAGTTCCCAACAGTCATAAAGTAGTTTTAGGGGTGTTTACCAGTAGGAGGACTGATTCACCATCAGTGGCGAATGAGTCCCACCAGTGATTTATAGTGATTTCTTCCAGTGATTAGAACCTTCCAGGATCAGTACTCAACTTCCAAGTGCACTCTGTTAAACTTCATTCAATTTTGTTTGCATTAGTTCATGTTTTTAGTTCATTTTTGCATACCCCACTGTGTTTTCAAACATTACATGTTTCATTAGTTTTGAATTCATAATCAATCAATTTCATAGCTTAGTTGCATTTAGATCATTGCATTTAGTCATAATTCCATCTTATATTCCTTTATTTGAGTGAACCACCTCAATCTTAGGATTCTATCTCTCTCCTTATAGGTGAAAGATCCTAAGAGTGCAAGAAAAGTCCATAGAACCCCACAAAATTGATGGTTCATGATCTTGCATAATTTTTTTGTCACATTTCCTATTCATAACTACTATTTTCTAAGGAAAAATATACATACTTAGTATACATCAAAGTGACACCAATCCCCCTATGGGATTGAGGTTTGATCCACTTTATTTTTTTGCATGCTTTCATTTGCTTTCCTTTGTGCTTTGGTTTCATGTTTTCATCCTTTATTATGATCAAGAATCTCATAGGGAGTGTTTGTGCTTATTTGAATGACTAACCTTGTTTGTGTTGTCTTGGTTTAGCTAGGTGCATATTATCACTCACATTTTGCTGCTAGGAGGGAAAACCACTTGAAAATTTGATATTTTGGCTTGAAAATCATGTTTTCCAGGAAGTGACGTTGCTATTGACATTACCAAGGCATCGCTTTTGCAAATATAGCATCATCTTTGAAAACGGAGTCACTTTTGTCACCACAAAGTTGCATTTGAGGTCCCTAGTTTACTGTAGAGCATCTCTTTTGTTTTTTTCACCATAGTGTTGCCTTTGCTAAATAGCATCACCATTGCAATGATACAAAGTCGCTTTTGAAATATAGTGTCTCCTTTGCAAATAGGGTTGCCTTTGTTTTCTTGCTTTTGCACTCCATCTTAAAATGGCCATATCTTGGTCATATTTTGGTCTTTTTTAGAGATTTTTTTTGAAATGGGGTAGAATTTCATGATCTATGCAATGGTGTAGGTGTTTCTCAAGTTTGGTAGAGTTAAATTTTTCAAATTTGTACCTAAAGTCAAATCACATTGCAACTTGGTCTAGTTTGTAGGGGTTTTATGCTTAATAATTTATCTAACCCTCATATCTTCTTGTTTTCTTGATTACAAAAAAAAATAGATAAAAATATCCTTACAAAAACCATTAATAATTGATAGAAAATGATGCGTGAAATCTGCCAAATAATTTCTATGTTTATAATCATAACTCAATTATTTTTATTCAAGATTGGATGGATGAAAAATATGTCAAAAATGGTTTACAAAGCCATTTGAAGATTTATAGATTCCTTTTAATTGAGGCCATCTACCACTTTTTACATAGTAACACTATTTCCTTCATAGAATTGTAGGTATTTTCTCTAAGCAAACACATCAACATACCAATGAATGGTAGAGATTATTCTTCCTCAGATTTTCCTTTTAAAGGATTTGGATATTGATTTATAGGTTCTCCTTCCATTTCAACATAAATTTAAACTCTTTTTCTAGAACTGTATGTAGGTTCAAAATTGAAAGAAGATTTGGTTGAGGAAAAATTAGGAATAAGAGAACAAATACTAGAATAATAATGGGATGTGTACTCCTAGGTAATATTGAATAGAATTCCCCTAGATTATATGAACACATTTTTAAGATTATATGAAAAGAAAAATAGTTTTTGTCAACTAAGGATAAATATTTCTTATCCAATCTATTTTTCATTCATGAGAAATTTTAATAATATTTATGTGTCCCTTTTGTAATTGGACATCACCATTAAACCTTTTGGCATAAGGAAGTGTTTCCAAGATCCAAGGATAGTTTGTATTAGTTATGTACTATATAATACTTGGATCTTGATGCTAGAATAATTAATAAAATTAATCATTTCCAAATCATAAATAAAAATAAAATAAACCCTAATAATCTAGGGAACCACATTTGACTTCCTTACAACCTCTATCCCTAGCAAATACTATTACTTAGATAATATTTAAACAAATTACCTTATCATTCACTCAAGATGTTGAACATAATTGATAAGAATGTTCATATTGGGTTTGATTCCTCACACAATTATAAATAGGATAAATGGTTTAATTTTTTTAGCATACATGATCCTATATAACTAGTATTGCACCAAAATGGACAAAATTAACATCTTCATGACTACATAGGTAATTTATTTTAGATTTGGGCAAGATGGGTAGTAATTCTATCTAAAATATTCAAGAAGGATCATATTCCAATGTAAATTATATAACCTTTGTTCTAGTTTTAAAAAAACTTAAAATTAGAATGATAAGAATAGTCTTCAATAAAATAGGGTCTTAGAGTAGATTTTTATAAATATTATATTTTTTAATGTATTATGCTTTTATGTGGAGACAACACCTATAATAGTTCCCTCAATGATTTCAAGATTAGGCACTTCTTCTCCTGTAATCTCATCCTCTATATGCTAGACAATGGGAACTTCATAAAATACTTTCATTGAATCTTAATCAATAATGTTGGCCTTATCATTAGTAACTCTTATATATGTTATAATTCTACCAATTTAGTCTTAGATATAGAATGGGATTCAAAAGGATGTCTTAAACTTAAATAAAGGGAAAAATAAGATTAGACTAATAAATAATAAGGAATGTCAACCAAATCTCTAAGAGACTTCTTCATAGAGGTTGTTCTCTTGATTATTCTGAATATAAGAACTTCTTAGGAATCTAAATATTGGAGAAAAAAATGGTGAGCACAAATTTAGAACTTCCATGATAGAATCAAGCACAATAGATTATCCAATAAACTATTATAAAACATGTGAATATACAATGAACTCTCCTTGTATATATAGGACAAGGAGGAAGAAGGAAGGTGAAACAAAAAAACTGCCTAACCCTCCAAGTTATGTGACACATGTAGGGAAATTGGGACAAGTTTGAGGGCATGTGTCATGTGCATATGAGGCAAGACAACTAAACCACTAAGTGAACTTAAGCTAGTGTGAATAGGAATACTAGGTATAGGAACTAGATGCATAAAGACACTTTTCACACTAAAACTAAATACCTCACTTTTGCATGGTAAGCTTTTGAAACCAAAATTTATCACTTGAGAGGTCATTTAGCTAAGTAGAACTGGGAGAAATGATGGAGGTTGAAAATCTAATGGTTACAATTTTTATACGAAAAATTACAAAATTTAGATTATAGGGATTTTATTACAATATAAATTATATGCCTGAATATCACTTTATTGGCTCTTTATCAACTAGCATGAACCCATATAATGTGGTAACCTATCAATCATATTTTTATGTATAGTAATGTTAGTATCTATCTCATGTGCTAATGTTTGAGGGTCCTAGTGGCATCCTTTAAAAATGTAGATGTTTAGATAGTGTTTTCTAGAAACTAAATTACGTCTTCTACAAGTCTATAACTAATGTTTCTGTAGTATTTTCTATGACCTAATATACATCCTTTATGACTCTTTAAACCAATAAATATAGATTAATGTATTTTTTGTGAGGAATATGGTTCCTTTTTCATGTTTAAATATCCACCTCAATTAGACCCCTATATTTTATTTAATCAATGTATAAGTTTCTTTTTGAATTTGTGTAGTATCCTAGCTATAGGTGGGAGCATGTAATAGTAATGGAGGTTTAACTATAGAGGTACCTAACTATGTGCAGTTCTTTTTGCTACTTATGAATTCTTCTAGTATGCCTTATAAATTCATTATATTAACCTTTAGTTATTAATCTTGAATTCAATCATCATCAATTATTTTAGCATAAATAGACTTCTTATAGAATTTTTTATGTTAAACTCACCCTTAGAATTATACCTTTTGGAAACCCACTTGTAGCCAATAGGTTTCCTCTCCTTAGGTAATAGTACCAAGTCTCATATACTAATATTTTCTAGCATAACCATCTCTTCATACATGGCCTTCTTTGACCATGAGTTCTTATTTATAAACTTTATTGCCTCTTTCATAGTTCTAGGTTTTTCATTATTAGTAGAAAAAATAAATATGTAACAAAAAATAGGTGGTTATACCTTTCAAGTTGATTTTTTTATCAAGAATACTTCCTCATGAGTGGGGCATGAGGTTATTTTTCTTTTGATTCCTCTAATTCACTATCTAACTCAACTTGATTATTAGGGCCATCATGAAAGTCGTGTTCAAGCCTTAGGAATAATTTTATCAATAATGCTATCAAAATACACCAATATTTTCTCTTCATTTATAGGTTGTGAGGTCTTTAGTAGAAGACTTGACCTTTATGAACGATTATACATTTCTTTCCTTATTTAAGGAAGCAAAATATTGCATCCCTTAACTCCAAAATTGTACCTAATGAAGATGGAATTCTTTGAATAACTCTGGTATCTTCTCCTCAACTGCATGTGTATATGCATAGCAAAAAAAACCTTGATATTCCCTAATGAACGATTTTTATATTTCAAAACCTCCTCAAGAGATTTTCTTCACAAAAGCTAAAGTAAGAAATTTGTTAATTAAATATGGTGTGGTCATAAATCTACAAAATTTATTATCCAAACTAACTCTATTGAGCATATTCCTATATCCATCTGCATTAGCACCATGTTCATCCTCTTTTCAACTCCACTCTTCTAAGGGAAGCATATTTATATCCTTCTTGGTCTTTTCTTTTTCCTTTAAACAACCTGTAATGAACAAAACATCCTTTATCAATTCTGATATTTTCTACCTCTTTTTATAGTAAGGCACCAACTAGATCCTCAAATATTGCCTTTAAAATAAGATTATCGATTGGGATGACAAACATATCTCATGCATTTAGCAAAATACTCAAAATAATAAACTTTTCTTCCTCATCCAATTTTACATCAATATAAGCTAATTAGATAACTATAAAATGTGTTGTCATGAAATCATCATTACTCATTCTCATTGAATACTTATTTTGAAGAGAGATATTGTTAATAAGGGAATTTTTCTAATACACGTTCTCAAACTTCATCCAAATATTTTTAGTGACCATAGAAAAATATACATTTATTTCACCCCTACCCCATTGTATTGTTACAAGCAAAAAATACATGAAAATAGAAAATATTTATATAATGATCACCATATAACTATTGTAAATAAAAAATAATCAAAACCTCCAATCTTACCTCTCCTCCCACCACCCAACATATATATAATAATACATTTAGAAAAATATACATTTATTTATCCTATTATTTCATACCATTCAATATACATAATTAATTTTTGTTTGATGCGTAAATCTGATTATATTGATTTTTTTTAAAACACCATTACATCATGCCAGTTTTGTGGCGATAACAAAGATATGAGCCCTAACATTCTATGAACAAATCCTACAACCCCAAACCCCAACATACATTCCAAAATAGGGATACTAACCACCCCGACTAACTGACATACCAAATAGTGTGTTATGCAATGAATATCCTCTCGGTCATGGCCCCACAACCAAAAAACAACAAAAACTGACTGCCTACAGACTCCACATATGCACCACCTTTGCAGTCACCATGCCACGCCACCCAACCAAGCTTCGCACATCCATATAACTAGTATTGTTCACCAGCCGAGCACCAACGACACACATCCACAAAACTAGTATTGATCAAAACCCATCACCAAGTCCATTAATCTTCCAATTCAACCCCCTTAGCCAACAGCTACTCGCAAAAATTCCACTTCCAGCCCACTCTGCCCACAGGTTCCAGATAGAGGTGGTATTTCAGGAAGATGAGTCCACACCGCACATGGTTCTTATGCTCTTGCAATGCATCACCCTTGAGATCCAAAAGAAAAGGGTGCCTCCAAATGCCACCCCAAGTATCAAATCCTAGTGCATGTCCCTTGGACATGGAAACCTAACCCCCAGCTCCATAATAATTATTATAGCTTCCACACCCTCCAATAGATTACCCATCACCAATTTACGAGTCATCAGGAGCATTACTGCTTTAGGGACTTCCATGTCCAAGAGCACAGCCACAAAGTGAGTGCCAATGTCTACATTTGTTTGATAATGCTTAGTTGAGGCCATGTATTCTTCACCCAAAAGTAACTACACCGCGTCCAAGACCAAGGGATCCCAGTCTTTAAACACAGACTTCAACCTCCCGTAGCAAATTTTGCCAAAAAATGCCCAAAGCTTGCAAGAAGCCTTTAGGCACACTGGCGACTCCATTATCACAAATAGGCTACAAAATGAGTGAGCCAAGATTATAAAGACTCACATTTCCCACAAAACGTGTGGATATGCAATCATCACTCACCAATGGATCCTTAATCCATTAAACTTCCTGCAGACACTGTCCTTTCAAAAATGCTAAGCACACCACCCATAGTCAATGTCGTCACCATTAGCTAACAATGTGATAGGTTGAATGGCCTAGGGTGATGCCCATCGTTCGCACCACCCATCACCTGCATCGGCATTAATTTCCTCCCCACCACTAAACACCTAGACCACACCAGCTAGGCGATATACTATCCTATACCTGCCACCCACCTAGCAGCCGCAGGGTATATATAATTAAAATTTAATTATATTATAATCACATAATTAAATACACAAAAATATATTTAATTCTTCTTGCTCGAGCTTCAATTTCTTCCTCTCCATGTAAACATTATTTCATAAAAAGAAAACAAAAATTTAATTATCCAACAATAAAATATCAAATTTTTACAATCATCAAAGGGAAAAATTAATTTGCTTCTTTCATGGCCCTCCAATTTCTTTCTTCTCCATGCATTCCTCCACATTACTTCATACATACAAGAAAATATAATTAAAAAAAAAAAAAAAACAAAACTAATTATGTAGTGATTATAGTAGAGAACTAAGATAATATGAATACTCCATGTAACTCCACACATGCATATAAAAAATCACTATAGTTGATTAATTTACATTCATGCATGTTATCAAAGCCAACAAAGGTAACAAAAACTTTAATTACTATTTAATATTCCATACACTTAAGACCATTAATCATTGTTGCGTGTGCACAATTTTGGGAAAGCTAATCTTCTACCAAGGATAATTTTAAGAATCCCCCACCTTGGTGAAGGTGTAAAATCCTAGCGAATCTTGTATAGTTTTCGATAAAAATATTAATTTTATTGGCAATTTTTTTACGTTTTTCGAAAAAAAAAATTCAATTGGTGAATATTTTCTAATCACTAGAAATTTGTGGAAAATCCTGGCGAATTGCAATTTTTTTTAATCCAATAAAATATTTTCATTGCTGATTAAAACCTTTTTTCAAACCAATAAAATATTTCCATTGGTGAAAAGTATTTTCAATACAGAAAAAAATTGGCAAATTAAACAAAATCTCAAACTAATAAAAAAAATAGTGACGAAATAAACTGGTATGCCAATAAAAGATCATAGTGTGGTTGGAAAAATATCAAATTCTAGGAAATTTTTTTGCACATTCAAATTCCTTCATAAAGTATCTGGAATGGGACAAGTGTCAACATATTTATTATGTCTGAAGCTAGATGTTAGTGCAAAATAATATAACCCACGACCTTTCGATGAATTTTCAATGGATGGCTATTTATGATATAATTGCATGCATATTTAAAAGTAAAACATAGAGCAATACAAATGAAAAAAGAAAGTTATCATCAAATTGACAAAAAAACATTATGAACACTAAAAGTTGTCACTCTTGTTAGGGTTTACCAAAATGTTATTGATCTCTAATTTGTCGTTGACCTTCTCCCCCAGTTCTTGGTATCATTATTCATTTTATTAATTCCTTTGCAACATTTTAAGTTACCGACCCCTTGGCCTTGATGTCAATCCTAGCACACTAAAGTTTAAAACAACTTTAAAACACATTTTTATTGTTTATATCAAAATTACTCAACCGTTTGATTAACATTTGATGTATGGTTGTAGTTGCACTCTAAAATGAAATGCATAGAGCGCTAGGCTTGGAAACTTAAACCTCCAAAATCACCCTATAACCATTATATTTACAAAGATCAACAGTTTAGAATTTGTTGTCAATGCAAGAAAACCATGTACTAATTGTGTAGTCCAGAAGCAACATGTTGACATTTCAATGTTTCATTCACTTTAATGTTTGAAAAAAAAAAAAACTTTCTACTGCAAAGTGCTAAGTGATTTTATTTTTAAGTGAGAGGGCCAACAAGCAGGGAGATTTCAGATTGCTTGTAGTAGTGCACTAGGGAGATTCTGGGTTCCACGTCCAACAAAGCCAGTCCACGCCTGCCAGTATTAATCTTTTCAAGAATCAAAATCTGGGTAAGTGAAAGACAAAATTCCTACAACTACATTTCAACTTTCATCATTTCTTAAAATCTTATTTTGTCAAAATTTGAAGTTTGGATCTAGGGTTGAGAGACTTAAGAAATAAAAAAAAGGACTAAAAGGGAATTCACAGTTTCACATTGTATAAGCATGTCTACCACCAATACCACTAGAGAAAAATGAGATAAAAATATACATTATGTAAAATTGCTAAAATCCTAGGTTTCACTAATGAATACCATGATATTTATGATCCTGAAATCTATGGTAGGCGTACCTCAAAACTTAGATTTTCATCTCAAAATATGGTTGTAAAGAAAATGTAAGTTAATAGTATTAGTGCACTATGGGTAATTGGATTAGGGTGCATGATGTTACATGAGGTTTTCCCTTGCCTAGAATTTATCATGGTTTGTGCCTAAAATTATGATGATAACCAAAGAGTAATTGTTAATAAAGATAGCAAAGAACAATTGTTATGCATTAATGTAAAAGAACATAGAAAAGTGTTGGGGTTTACAACCAAAGAATTGGAAATGTCCACATTGACCTAGAAAAGATTGCTAGTGATTATGAAGCAATGGATGAAAGGGAGAAAAATTATTTCATAAATAAAATAGTTCTAGATAACATACAAGTTAGAAACAAATTGAAAGGTAATCATACGCCTCCTTATGATTTTGATATTTTTAGACCATATGTTCATGATACTATTTCCATGCTAGCATTTTTCCTTGGACTAGATAGCATGGGAAGTGGGTGCAAGCCTCCTTAAAATGCTATATAATATCCATTATGGTGTTCCACATGTCAAATATAACTTTATTGAGCACATTGTAGAATCCATGCATAAACAATTTTTAATGATTAAAGGAGGTTCCACCAAGACATTTAGGTTCACAACCTACTGTGCTATTTTTTCTATTCAAATTTAGAGGAATATTTTAGACCAACAAGCTTTAGATTCAACCCTATATTAATGCTCAGGAAAATAAAATGGCTCTAATATATGATTGGACCACTGAGGTAAGGATGCATAATTCTCGAAGGAAGCTTCTTCTGTTCATAGATTAATTATTCATAAATGACCAACTCTAATCCGTATTATATCATACTAATAAGTGGTTCTCATCAAGAGATTAGCCACATCAGTGATTGACCTCAATCGAAGCATAATCATAGTAATAAATGATTCCCTTCGAGAGTGTAACCCTTTTCATAAAAGAGCTATTCAAAGTAGAGTCTTGTCAACAATGTGACTTCATTTCAAGAGTGTAAAACAATTTACCAAGTAGTTACTTTAACTCATTAGGTAGTCCCACCCACGTTTCCAAACATATAGAATTCCATAAACTCAAGTGATTTATACAACCACATGGGTGAGTCTCAATCTCAATATTCCCTCCCCAATCTTAGGATAAACAATCCTAGGAGTAGTCACTAGCTATCCTAGTTAAATCAATAACCTAGCTAAGAGTAACACTTATGCCATTCAAGTTTAGTCATATCTAGTATGTAACTCTTATGATAAACACAAACCTCCTATTATGGAGTACATATAAGCACATCATAAAAACAACATAATAGCTTCTAATTCCTTTTCCAAGCATTACTATTTTCCCTATGCAAGTACTCATAATAGACAATTCAAAGCAATCATGGAAAATAATATTTCAAAGGAAGAAACAATAAAAGAAGAAATATCCTCATTCCTATTTTCGCTTATCCAATTTGATTGTCTGTAAATCAATTTCCCACAACAACAGCTAGCTTATACTCGACTCCTTCATCTATGCCACAATAACCTCCCTCACTCAAGTTGATATTGTACTTCACTCAAAATTCTAACATTCTCATGAGTAATCACAAATCTCACTCTCTCTCAAATAACACAAAATATTGCAGATATGAATTGTAGAGAAGAATGTATAAAATACTGAGCATAAAGCATATGGGATGCATCCTCAACAAATGAGTTTTCCCTGCTATTTATACAACAATGAGACCTCACATCCTATAAATGGATGTTGACATCAATTTACCATGCAGAACCACTCACTCAGCTTAGAAAAAAGGTTGCACAAATATAAGAACTTACTCTGCTAGTCACAACTACAGATCAACCTTGATGATTGACAGTAATAAGAGACTTATTGAAATCAACACATGATTGATATGGTGTGATTCAAATTGCTCATAACATGAACATCTACAAAAAATAGGTTTCAAAGGTGGATCCAAAGTAATTCACTCTCTTTCCAACAGTTGGCAGTTTGCATTGTATTTGAATCAATCAATATCAAATATGCAACACATAGAATGCATCAACTTAATCTTAGCATGAGTCGACTAATTACATTTATCAGTTTGACCACTTCAATGAGTTGCTATTCACAACTTAATATTCTGTTTAGAACAATTGATATTAGCGCATAGACATAAGATGTTTACTACATCAAAGTTATTTCCAACTAAGGCATTGACTAAGTCTCCTCCACATATCAACTTAATGTTGCGAGCTATTTTGAAGTATATTTGTTCCTTTATATGTGGGCAGTGTGAGAAATATTCAGACTCTTAAAATATAGTTATCATATATCATATATTCAACCTTTGAAATGCTTGTATATCTAATATATAGTCAGCCTATGATCTATACAATCCGCTGCCCTTGAATATGTTAGACAAAACTTAACATTTACTTAAGGCTTAGTTCCTTATGCTATATCTGTGTGCAACTATGGCTTAATACACAATAGGCTATTCCTTTCCTCATGCGTTATACCTCATCTTTGAGCATAATTCAACTCCACTCGATGTGTTGGGATAATGTAATGAATGTTGGTTTGAATGTGTTTCTTATCAATATCTAACCACATCATTTTATTCACTTTGAATTTCAAAGGAACTCACACTATCCTATGCACATTACCCTAGCAACATTATACTTTTTCTTATCTCATAGCATGTTCTAAAGTATATAAGGAATGGCTTTCATAAGCCTCTATAGTCTTGCGCTTATATATGCACTATATTACACAATGGAAATCACTATATATAAATAATTATGTAATACCATACATAAATAGATCTATGTATACATACATACATACATACATATATATACAAATCACCATATATCATCAATGTTATATTTATATGTATATATATATACTAACATATATATGTATATTTATCCTATATCAACAAGTTTGTATACATTCGATATACAAAAGGACATGATCACATTGAAATTCACATATACACTTATACATACATATATATATATATATAGATATATATTCTAGGGCAGATCGTATATCAACACCTATACATATGTATGTTTTATCAATGTATAAATATATGTTGGCGTCATACTATAAGTTATCCTATATATGTATCAAGTATATATTTACATTTGATATATGAATGAACACAAATAAGTAAACATTCTCATAACAATAATAATATATATTTTATTTATATATATATAGATACACACTCCTCTGTTAAAAATTTACGCTTATGCATGTATTTGTATATATATACATATATATATATATATATATTATATAGCAACATGATAGTCAAATGATCCATTCTATATCTGAATGATTCTGACCTCATGACTATATTCACACAAACACCATAACAAACATTTTTATAAATATATGCATATCTATACAAATGTCATCATACTTGTATGGACATCCCATTATATCCATCGTACATGCGTATGCTGACATATGCATATATGCATATATCCAAAATACTCATTCAACCATACCATCAAGCACAATAAGATAAGGAAGGTCTCCTAAGTTACAAACATATAAACATCACCCAAAAATTCATTCAATAGTAAACAAGACCTTTACTGATGCAGAAATATCAAACTAAGGATGAATTACCAACTTCCCATTTCTATGTCTAGACTTAACCATTCTACTATGAGTGTGTGTGTAAGCTCAAATAGGTTACACTACTAGTTATCTGACCAATAACTTCTCTAGAGTGATACTTCCCCTCCACTTGGATGAATGAACCTGTCCCTGCAACCAACCCAACACACTTGCAATGGTAGTCAGATGTTCACAATGAATCTATATGCATCATAACTTAAGCATATTCATAAATCAATAAATGTAAACATATTTACTCTTTCAAATACACATTAAGCATTTAAAAATACTTTCATTTTATATGTTATCAAGAATTGAACGTTACTGATCAATTTGCAAGTGCAAGTGTGTGCAGTTGTGGGATGACAGGTTGAAGGATGAGAACACAGTTGAAGTAAGAATTTTTAGCTGGATCGAATGGTAAGCCAATTGGAATCTGGGTGCACACACTACAAATGGCTTGATGACTTGCATTTGACTGATTTGCATATATAAGAGAACAAAATTTTCTTGATTTGTTCCGTTTTAGTGGTTGAAAAAGAATGGTTTTTAGATAAAATTGTCTATTCAAACTTTGTGATTTGAAGGAAATGAAGGAGAGTATTGTAAAGATTTTTTTTTTCCTTAGTAGAAATATATATATATATATAAAGATGCTCGAAATGAAAATTCAAGTTCCCTTACTTTTAATGATAGTGTATGGAACTTATAAGCCATTCCAAAAACAAGCAACTTGTATATGAATGCATGGTATATATCAATATATATATATATACATTATTTGAATACATGGTAAATGTGAATGAAATCATTTAAATGCATATATATACAAATACATAAGTATATATGTATATATATTACATATATATGCATACGCATATATACATATGTATACATATTCAAATTCATTTTGAATTCAAATTTGATAACTGATACATTATAAATTGGATTGTGGAATCAATGAAAAATCGTAAAGGAAAATCCACGATGGACGTGGCCTTCCAAAGTCATAAAGATAGTTTTCAAAATTAGAAGCTGGTGGCATGGCCATAACACCATCGCCCCAGAAAAACATGCAAAATAGTGTTGTTTCTATTATTATTTTTGAAAGAGAAACTGAGGCAAAAATCAAAAGAAAAGAAGAAAGAGTTTTGGGGGAATTTGAAAGGAAAAGCAGGGATTGACCTAGAAGACTGGAAAAATTTGAGTAAAGAACAACATCATAGTTCGAATAGGAGGTAATTCGATCTCCATATTTTTGCATAGATTAGCTTTATTGCTATTATCAAATCATGCAAGAAGTTTTTCCTTTACTTTATCCGAGTGATATCATGGCATCATGTAAAATGAGGTCATTGTTTCTGTATGCCAAATGACTTTAATCCAAATGTATGGGTAGTTATATGTATCAATTTCCACCACATGAAGGATGCATGACCTACAACCTGTGTAGTGGGGAAACCAACATAGATTAGAGCCTTCGTGGCTATTGTACAGAGCTAGTTCGAGGCTTGAGAGCCTCCAATGGATTACCCTTCGCCTTTTTGTTTGCATAAAAATTCTTAGCCTTATGTAGGTTATCGAAAAACATTCTGATTTACTATGTGTGTTTGTAAATATATTTCCTTGAGAAGGATCGATTATGATCCTGTGGGAAGGGTATGTATCCTCCGCATTTCATTTGTATTGTTTCTAAAGCTTATTATTGATGGGTGAATGCTTGTAATGGGGCTTGAACAAAGCTCTTAGAGCTTTCATGTATGTATATTGCATTTTAATGGGAATCCAACCCTATTCAGTAAAAATGGTGATAGGGTTTTCTATGTTAGAAGAAACACCAAGACATGTTGGGTTTGATCTTATTATCAATGGCTAACCCTTGAACATATAATGATACAGACCAAAGTATGAATGTAAAATAATGCAACATGCATGGTATAAAACAATAGGGCCTCATGGGTGATTTCAATATTTGTCTTGATGCTTAGAAAGAAGAAACCTGACCATTGAGATTGGTTGAACCTGAGCAACCATAGTTTGTTTTGTTGTAGCCTAAAAAGGAATGAGTATTTCTCAAATCTAAAGCTTCTATGCTTTCTTTGACTAAAGTGTTTACTCGAGTATTTCATCGACACTTGCATGTCGAACATAGTTTTCTTATACTAGATTATGTTGCTTATTGAATTTCCAAAGATGAAAGTGTTCTAGAATTTCAGTAATAGACCTTCTGTCCTTATGTATGAAACAAGGCTATTTGATTGTCTATTTTCAGAACAAAAAATAGAGTAAATGACATTATTTATCTTTAAATGTGACTGTTTAGTCTGAAACAAAGATATATTGATGTAAACGGTGGTTATTCATTGCAAATGACTCTGTTTTGTTGAAATTTATCCTCGAACAATGAATTTTCATATGTAAACAACTTGTTTTATGACTTTTTAGTAGGAAACAACACTTATTTTGTTCAAACAATGAATGTTCATATGTAAACAACTTGTTTTATGACTGTTTAGTAGGAAACAATACTTATTCTGTTCAAACAATGAATGTTCATATGTAAACAACTTGTTTTATGACTGTTTAGTAGGAAACAATACTTGTTATGTTAAAACAATGAATGTTCTTATGAAAAACAAAAATGTTAGAATATCACATTTTCTAACAATGCAATGACAATATGTATGAAACTGTTACCATATACTTGTTTTTTTTTCTTTATTTTTGATAAAGAAATGTCAAATGGAGTATTATTTTAAGTTTGTAATTTGAATTAATGATATTTCAGAATGTATGCACAAATTTTAACATTAGTAGGTACATATATTTGTATGCACATAGACTTCGTCTATGTACATACACATACTTGTGACATACCTTCTTTTATTTTTAGTACAATTTTTTTAGAAGAGGAAAATGCTTAAGATGTTAAGTAGAAAATAGTCATAAGAATTATATGACTGATTGTTGAAATACTCTGTGAATCATAGAATCTAATTTCAGTTTAGAGTATAAATTAGCATTCTATTTCTTCTTTTGAAGACATTTGTGAAATAATGTTTTAAATGCTTGAATAGAACAATGATACCTTAGTTGACTAGAGAACTTATGGGTAGATGCTACTAGGGGGTATAAAGCTATTATGGGATGTATAGTAGAAAGTTACCTTCTGGGACAGGTGCCGAAATGGAGTATAGAGAGCATAGGTTCGCTTTACTAGAACCTATTATTTGTTGTTGTTGCAACACATTTATTATGCTTGGCCAAGCAATATAGTTCATTATGTATGTATGAACAAACTTTGTGATTTCATTTTCTGCCATTCTTAGCATAGAACATGCACTTTATTTTCTAACTTGTAGATAGAATTGCATGTTGATGTATGGGAACACACTAGACTCCACCTTATAGATTGTTCTCTTGCTAAACTTTCTATGCAAGGTCGGTCATTCTTCAAGTCGAAAGAATTTTGGGGAAGCGTAAGCTTCGTGGTTGGGTGGTAAAGTGCTTCAACCATGTTCTCGTCCACTAGTGGAGGTGAGCGTTGAAGAAGAAACTTAGTTGTTCATAAGACTATTATAGTCTAAGATGTAACTTCATGTAATTCATTCTTGTACTTGATGTAATGTGTACAATGTAATGACTTTGTGGCCTTAGGAGCCATGTGGCCTTAGGAGCCAAGTCAAACTTGATATTGTAATTTGAATTTTGAAGTGAATATAAGAATCTTTGACTCATTTTAAATGGACATGTGTAGCTATGATTGAATTTAACCACTAGTTATGTCTTTTTAATTTGGAGTATATTCATGTGTCAATTATAATAATATTAATTAATAATTTTGAATGGGTTATTGCACACATAATAGCTATTTCAGAATTCCATTCCTTAGCAAGCATATCAAACTCATGATTTTATTTGCCAACCTATTACCCATGAAGGTAAAAACAAATTATTATTAACAAGACGGGATGTAACATACTTCTCCCCTTGTGAATCATTGTCCCCGATAATCTATAGTACTTTGACATACAAATAAATTCAAATAAAAGTTTTACTTATCATTCACAAAATATGTAAGAATCATAAAAAATTCTTCCTATGTAGCATCACTCCTTGCAATCTTGTCCTTCCTGGACCATACCTTGAGTGTTCTTGTTAGTGTATAGGGAACCTTGTATGCCTCACACATTATTACTCTCTCAAAGAGCTTATGTGTTGTATTCACAATATCTCATATGTGCATTCCATGTACGACAATATCTGAATAACACATGACACCTAACCTATAGTGACTAGAAAACACGTCATTGGCCCACAAATTTATCTTTGGTATAATCAAAATAGATAAGGAATGTTAGTGCATTGTACACTACACTGTGGGTCCCTTCCTTTTCTTTGGTATTTACACCTTGGATAATTCAAAAGCTGAGACCATTAGTCAACCATTTTTCTTAACCATAAAGTAATATTCTAGTCTATTTTTCGAGCTGTCAAATTCTGATACTTCTTCACATTTAAGCTTTGTATCAACAAAGTTTCATCAATCTCTTCGATCTATTACTCCTTTTGATAATGTATCAAGTCTAAGGTTATTCATATTTCTAAGTCTATTTCAGCCTTATAGGGTTTCAACCCTCTTTTCCATATAATGGATCAAACCTCAATGTTAGAAGTTTATAAGTACTCTTATAAATCTTTCAAGATTTGGTTTATCACTTTTGCCTATACGACCAAAATGGTATATTGCACATTCATCAATTGAATATCTCATAGTATGATCATGGTTCACACAACCCTATCATTATTTTCTTGTTCACAATTGAGACAACCTTCTCAGGAATACTAAGCATCTACCTTACACAACATATTATTTAGGACTGAAATCCCATAATTTAGTTTTCCAACCAATGTTTGTTACCTTGAGAGTTTATCCACTAGAACATTATGTCAGTTTCACTGACATAGACAGGTTGATCTATCTTGTGCTCTACCACTCCCCCTTGGAATCTGAAGAGAGTACACATGTTTTTCTGATGACATCCTATCCTCATTTCCTAGCACACTAGACAATAACTTGCTACATACTTTGCAACATCTTACTCTATCTTTTCTAGATTATCGTGGTTCCTCATTCGACAATAACTTTGTCATTCCAATGTCCTATCTATGACACTAATTTCCTCATTCTATACTTGAATCTTCCAAAATTTTGGGTACATAGGTTCTTTTATATCCAATAATAGTCTATTCTTTGACTAATTGAAAACCTAATGTGTTGTCTCATTCCAAATTTACTTCCTAAGGAATTTAATGGTTAGGAGTTTTGTGGGGATAAATCTCCTTTATCTTAGGACATCCACTCTTGGATTTCTTTCGTCCTTGGATTTTTTTTCTAAAGATGTATTCCACCTTTCAACTCAATCTAACCTTCCCAATAAAATTTGGTACTAATTTCAAGTATTAATCCTTTTTCAATCATGTTGGTTCCTAGAAGATATTGCTTACCTAATATCCAAGCATGATCGTTTCTATAATAACTCCAAATCATGAGTAATCTATATCTTTCCTTACCTATTCCTTAGGCCATGATCTTCCCTTTCATGATCAAGTTATCTACCTATCCTTTCCTAAGTCATCCATGATAATATCATTTAATTTTCCAATCAAACACATATAAAGTATTGAGTGATAATATTCCTTTCTCATTGGTCATAATTCTTGACATTTTCATTATCCTCCAATAACTCCAATACTTTATTCTTATGGTCATGAAATATATTGACATCATGACTTATGAAGAAGTCATAAGTTTTTCCAAATCGAAAGTATATTCATGATTTTTCATTGGGTGGGGTACTTAATCCGAGTCAATCCACTCTCTTTCTTCCCCCCTTAGCGTTTCCACGACAATCAATCAACTGAAAGTTGAACTCCTAGTAAACACTTACTTCCTTGAAATGTTTTTTCATTCCTTGTTGTTGGATTTCTATTGCCTTCTTCTTGCCTCAATGTCATGCCTTGCATATAATTTTTCCCAAAGTTAGATTCATCATTGATTTCTAATCCCGTAGATTTAACATTTTGGATCATCAATTAGAAGATCTATTGAATAATCAACAACTTTTCAAGTTAAGAGGCACTCTACTATTCAAATTCTCTTTCCAATATCCTTTTTATGGAGGAATATCCATACCCATAAAGCCTCTTTTGTTGTTGTACCTTTCAGCTTAGAGCGTTGTTTCCTTACAACTTCTATTGATTTAACACATAGTGCCATACAATATTCCATTTTATTTTGGAACCTCCAAACATATGTTGATTTTTGCAAACATGTTGGTGAGTCCATCTCATACTCCAACCAATCTATGTGCTATCCAAACATTTAGTCAGGCCAACTCCATTTATTTTTTTAGGTTTCTTTCCTACAATCACTTTTTCTAGTGACTTTGTCCCAATTCTTGGTTATTTATTCTCTCATAACCTTTAGAGATACCAAGGTTGCTCGGTTTCTTTCTCTCATCTTAATCAAAACTCCAAATTCATCTCATCGATTTTAGTTGGTGAAAACATGTTCACTTTTCTTGTCAAGAGTTCTCCAACTTCTTGGATACCTCAGGTTCATTGACTTTTACTTCGTTTGAAGTTTCCAACTTATGCCAATAATGCATACTCCTCAATTCATGGTATTCTTACTAAATCTAAGAATCCTTGACTTTCTACGCAACTAAGGGTAACTTCTAATAAGGGGGATTCTCTCAATATTCTCCTTTCCCTCAGAGTTCTATATCTATTTCGTAGGATGAAGGTATATATTGGTTATTCTTCCTAACCTTCCTACATAGCCCGATTACATAATCTTCAACAATCCAAGGGGATATAATAATAAGTTGTTGGTTTAGGAGTTTCCACTCTAGGGATAACTCTTATCTAGTCCAAAACTTAAATAAGTTCCTAGGAATCTCATCTTCCTTTTGTTATTTTCTCTTGCCATTGTGGCACAAGAACTTTTTCAACCATTATCTTCCGATAAGGTTTACACGTTGTTTGTGTAATGAGTTGATAGGTTTCAGTGTCGAACCTAGTAGCTATTATACTACATGTAACAACCCTGGTGTTCTACTTAGTGAAATTTCCAACATTTCATGCTAAGTGAATATTCTATGATGTCATAACATAGGAATGAAAATTTTTCTTCCCATAATGTAAATTACATGCATAAATGAAATAACACTATTTCTAAACTTCCATTGCATTCCATTGTAATTTCACAAATCTTCCAAAAACATAGATATCATATTGGATGAACTCAAGTATAATATTCATGATTACATCCTTCCACATACATTAGTACATGATATGTACATAGCTCCTCCAAGCTTGGTTTGGAAACAACTATAAAAATTGGTCTTGATGTCCCCGCCTTGGTGCATACATTCTGAATGTCCCTACTCATTGGTGCAAAAAATCCAGTTGTCCCCGATACTAACACAAACATCCACAAACCTTGGCCACCAACTGGTGAGGAGAAGCATCACTCAAGCACTTTTCCACCAACCACAGACTCATATGTGGTCCCCCGCACATCTATCATTCGATAGATGGCTTCACCCTTCGATGAAGAGATTGGTTTGTAAACCTCATGTCAATAGCCTATTTGAGCTTAGTGTTGTGTCTCATAAACTAGAACCTAATCATACGGTAGCTACTTCTACAAGTATGAAAATCTTGAACTACAATACAAACAATGAACACAGTGAATTGATAGTGGAAGCAGTGGATCCTTACACTACTTTGGCCAATGTATTCTCACTCAGTACTTTGAGTGAAGGTCATCTTATTCACATACACCTCTACAACTCAGTTTGGATCTCGACCATTCATATACTATGCTTAGGTAATTTCCTTCCCTAGGTAATCCCTAACCTCAGAAATAACCTATTTCCCTTTCCAAAAACTCTATGATATCTTATGGATATTCCCATCCTTGGTATAATATAAGAGTTTTCCTTGTCCACAAGTTAACTTAACATCTAGACAACCATTCACTACAAAAGACAATCTGGTTCCAAGAATAACTTTATAATCTAGAGAGTAGCTATATAAGCTTCTTCTATCCATAGATTAATTATTCATAAATATCTGACTCTAATCAGTAATATATCATACTAATAAGTGGTTCTCATCAAGAGATTAGCCACATCAGTGATTAACTTCAATCAAATCATAATAATAGCAATAGATGCTTCCCTTCGAGAGTGTAACCCTTTTAATAAAAGAGATATTCAAAGTAGATTCTTGTCAACAATGTGACTTCATTTGAAGAGGTAAAACAATTAACCAAGTAGTTACTTTAACTCATTAGGTAGTCCCACCTACATTTCCAAATATATAGAATTCCATAAACTCAAGTGATTTACACAACCACATGGGCGAGTCTCAATCTCAATATTCCCTCCCAAATCTTAGGATAAACAATCCTAGGAGTAGTCACTAGCTATCTTAGTTAAATCAATAACCTAGCTAAGAGTAACACATATGCCACTCATGTTTAATCATATCTAGTATGTAACTCAAGTATGATAAACAAAAAACTCCTATTATGGAGTACATACAAGCACATCATAAAAACAACATAATAGCTTCTAATTCCTTTTCCAAGAATTACTATTTTCCTTATGCAAGTGATCATAGTAGACAATTCAAAGCAATCATGGAAAATAATCTTTCAGAGGCAGAAACAATAAAAGAAGAAATATCCTCATGCCTATTTTCGCTTATCCAATTTGATTGACTATAAATCAATTTCCCACATCAGCAACTAGCTTATACTCGACTCCTTTAGCTATGCCACAATAACCTCCCTCACTCAAGTTGATATTGTACTTCACTCAAAATGCTAACACTCTCATGAATAATCACAACTCTCACTCTCTCTTAGATAAGACAAAATATTGCAGATATGAATTGTAGAGAAGAATGTATAAAATACTGAGCATAAAGCATATGGGATGTGTCCTCAGCAAATGAGTTTTCCCTGCTATTTATATAGCAGCAATTAGACCTCACATCCCAAATATTAGGCATGGATGTTGAAAACAATTTACCATGCACAACCACTCACTCAACTTAGCAAAAAGGTGGAAAAAATATAAGAACTTACTAAGCTAATCATAGCTATAGATCGAACCTGATGATTGACAACAATAAGAGACATTC
>VDFB02281828.1:0-10110 GCA_007258455.2 Sequoia sempervirens
TTTTCATTTTAAATGTTTTTTTGTTTATGGATAAACGTTTCCGATTGAAGCTATAAACTGAAAAAAAAGGTTTTGAAAGGACCCCAGCCTTTTACAAACAGAATGACTAACCCAAGAGAGTGTCAATAGTCACAGAAGCAAACAACGTGCAGCTTGTAAACCAACAACAAACTTGCAGCAAGTCACAAGGGAGCTGAAACATGAAACTGAGGACTAAGTCCCCAAGAAGGGACAAAGACCAACCTTCTCAAGGTGGCCAAAGCTAAAGTGCATAAGGGATCATCGGTCCCTATCCTCAGTGCTATCCATTGTCTAAGCAATGCTATTCTTCCAGATGCCAGATTCAAAGAAGAGATGAACAAAGGGCAATTACCCTATCTTGCTTCCTCGATCAACAACCTTTTTGTTTCTTTATCCCCACACTATCCAAATTGAGTTCTTTAGAAGGAAACTTAGCCTTAGAAGGGCTAATCTCATCACTCCTACAAGCGATAGGTTCCTCCACACGAGTGTGTTAAGGCACCGACCGATCTCCACCAAATTGGTTCCTCTAAATAGTCATGCAACTAGCCACCAAACCCGCTTTGTGGCATTTGCAGTGCATTAGTAAAAATCTTCAAAAGCAATATGTTGAAACCAGACACTAAATTTAGAAGAAAGAGTGATAGAAGTAGGAAACATCAAATCAACATCCACATTAACACAAAATTTAGCTAACACAAAGCTCTTGCTAAACTTGGTCTCCAAATCAAGGCAAACAAACTGCCCAAACAAGTTGGCAATCACTCCATAACCTCTTCCTTCCAAAATTTTAATGGCAATCCAAGTAACCTAACCTAGGTCCTAGACTAGGGACTTTTTAAAGAATTCCTTCTCTAGGTCAAAGTCGGAGTGTCATTGTTTGAAGAAAAGCCCAGGTTTTTGGAGAAACCAAGACCACTAGAGAGGATCTTGGCACAATCATCATGATTAGGAAAGCAGGTCAAAAAAATCCCTTCCACCAAGCAAAAATGACACATTGACCTTAGCAACACCATTTTCTCCAGACCCAAGTTCTAAAAACATCAATATTTGGTCTAGCCCCAAAGAACTTCCCAATGAGCGAGTTCCCAAACCCAAAGATGGACCTACCAATAACAACGTCAAGGACGTAGAACACAGCCCCTGTGCCATCAGCCACAAGCTCCAAAGAACATACATCGAGTGAAGCAAGCCTAGGAACAAGTAGTTCAGGACCTTTGATAGCATCGGCCTAAGTCTGCCCAAAAGGTAGGACCATAGCCATCACCAGAAGCCACCCTCTGAGCAGGAAATGATGCAGAAAACTGAATAGCCTCCCCTACCCCCAAATCAAGTGTTGAATAGATAATATGCCTAACCACAAAGTAGAAGAGCTAGGCATCAAGGCATAAACGATGACTTTATTAGACCAAAGCAGCATATATGGATAAATCCAGACCACAAGAAGTCACCTCCCTAGCACCAACACTAGCCGCACCTCCCATGCTATCGACCACTGACATCAAAGTACATATAATTTTGTACAAATTTTTGTTTGTTTTATGTAACATATATGGATAATTGAAAGAATTAAGCCTAAACCTTTTGAAAATTCTTAATATTTATTTCTTTCCATTAAACACCCAACCAGTGCATATAATGTTCCTTCAGCTGCACTCATGTTTAAGCAACAGTTACATGAAAGGGTTAGTTTGAATTTAAAAATTATTTTTGATGAAAATAACTAAGACTTACAGAAGTTGGCTTTCATTTTTCTACCTGAAAATCATAATTCCTCCCTTTGCTGGATAGATTTCATGAGCTTTTTAGCCCTCTCCATGGGACCAAACTTTTTTATTTTCTCGAATTAGTGTTTATTTTACATTCTATTTGTTTTTGGAGGAAAATAGCTAAGACTTACGGAAGTTGGTTTTCATTTTTCTATCTGAAAATCATAATTCCTCCCTTTGCTAGATAGCTTTCATTAGCTATATAACCTGATTTTTAGCCCTCTCCATGGGACCAATCTTTTGTACTTTCTCGAATTAGTGTTTATTTTACATTCTAATTGTTTTTGGATGGCTTTGAGAGGATTTAAATTTTTCCTAAGATTTGATATATATGGCACATTTTTGCTTCAGTTTTAAAAAACTGATAAATGAATCATGATGCTTCAATTTTTCCCCTTTAATAAATTATACTTTGTTTTCTGCCCTCCATTTAGTTTACTCTTAAAGAACTTTGAATTTGTTCAGAAATCAGTTTCAAATGTTAAGTCTTCGATTTAGTTTGTGTCATTTTGAAATATTCTTCTTTGGTTTAGCATGTGTATATTTGTTTATTTATGAGGAAGAAGAATATTATATAAATTAAAAAAACATGTTATTTGTGGGATGGATGCAGCCACAATACTTTGGAGATGTGATTGTAGTAAATGGGAAAGCATGGCCTTACATGAATGTGCAGAGAAGAAAATACCGTTTCAGAATTGTCAATGCAGCCAATGCTAGATTCTTTACATTGGCTTTAAGTAACGGGCTGTCTATGATACAAATAGGATCAGACTCTACATATTTACACCGACCTGTAACTATCAAGAAATTAGTGCTGGGCCCATCAGAAATTGCAGACATAATTATAGATTTTAATAAATCATCTACCAGTAAGGCCATCTTAACAAACAGTGCACCATATCCATACCCTTGATTATTGCTTCTCATCTCTTCTTCCAATGTTCCTATGCTCGAGAGATTTGGCATCGTTGGTGGCAGGTGTGGAATGTGCCTTGTACGCATGTTTCCTCTTTGGCTGAGTTTGTGGATCGGGGGAGTAGGGCCCCTGTTTCTACCTCCTTTCTTCAAGCTGCTTGGGCAATTGGCCCTTCCCTCATTATTTGGAATCTTTGGTTGGAGAGGAATCGGCGGATTTTTCAGGATGTGCTGATGGGAGCCCCTCGCTTGTGGTGGAAAATTTTGCATTTTGTGGGAGAAACGATCGCGGCTAAGTGTGATCTGACTGTTCTGATTGCTCCTTCTGATGTGGGTTGTTTCAATCGCCTTCATCTTCCTCCTACGCATCGGCTGCTTATGCGCAACAGGTGTAGGCATCCAACACCGAAGGTGAATAGGGAGGGAAGATGGTCTCCTCCTCCTTAAGGCACCCTAAAAATTAACACGGATGGCTCTTCTCGTGGAAACCCTGGTCATGCTGGTATTGGTGGTGTTGGTCGGGATAGTTCTGGGGATGTTCAATTCATTTTCTCTATTTATAAGGGTCTTCATACTAATAATCTTATGGAGGCTCAGGCTATTTTACTGGCTGTGGAGCGTGGCAGCCAGTTGGGGTGGCGCAGGATTATATGTGAATCTGACTCCCAGGTTGTGGTGAACTTGCTAAACAGGTAGAGGTTAGATGATGTCAGTTGGCAACTGGCTTTGATTATTGAACAAATTCTCAATCTTTGTGTTTCTCTTGAGTTTGTTACTTTCACTCATATTCCTAGGGAGTGGAATGGTGTTGCTGATTGTTTGGCTAAATGGGCTTCTGATCATTTTCATGATTGGAATTTGGTTGATCGGGGTCAATTACCCCCTGATTTGTCTCAATAGTTGGACCATTTGGTGGAGCTAGATAAGGCTTTGTAATGACTTTGCTCTATAATTTTCTTGTGTTTTAATAAATTTTTTACCCCTCTTTTATGTTAAAATTTGTCATTCAAAGCATGAACTCCGAAGTTGTTCATGAAGGTATGCCTAGGACTTTGGTGCAGAATCCTCGTGCCAATAAGAATGAATCTGCACAGACACGATACATTACCATGTATGAGTATGATGATAACAAGACTGGAATGGAAACAAGTATGCTTTTCAACAACTTAACGTATGATGCCCCTGTCACTGAGACACCTAAACAGGGAACCAGTGAGTTGTGGCATATTATAAATCTCACAATGCATAGCCATACTTTGCATATTCATCTTGGTCTGTTTGTAGTCCTGAAGCAGACAGAATTGTTAGACATGATGGACTTCCAGATGTGCATGGAGATGATGAATGATGCAGTGATGTGCAAAATAGAGAAGTATGCCAAGGGAAAAGTGATTCCAACCCCTGCTAATGAAGGGAATTGGAAGAATGTAGTGAAGACACCCCCAGGATATGTAACAACAATTCTTGTTCGGTTCTCCATGCTTGATGGTAGTCATACTCTGTATCCATTCAATGCCAGTGCTGAACCAGGTTATGTGTATCACTGCCATGTAAGTATGCATGCTTCTCCATGTCTCTTGTTTTCAAGATCATGTTTTATAGGATTAAAAATTTAAAACGTGTAGAGTACTTTTATGAAGTGTTGTATGACCATCAAATCTTCTTAAGGATCTGCACATTAATTTTCTTCTCTGAAATTTTCAGATGTTGGATCATGAAGACAACGAAATGATGAGACCCTTGAAAATAGTCCAATAATATAAAAATAATGGAGTTGCAGGTGCAACTGTGTCACAAGGAATTCTATTTTTTCTTTTATAATATTTACCATTCTTGGTTATTGAAAAACTTTGTATGGTATGAATAAGAACAGAATAAGAGCTAGGGAATTTTGACCATATATAAACTATAATTGGTCTTGAGAACTATACTTAGCCATCCTCCAAAAGTAAATTGCAAGACTTTTAAGACTTCACTTAAATTGATTGTAAGTGTTGTACATTTGGGTGTTTTAAATTGCGCAGTCTTTGAAGACTTCATTAGATTGATTGCGAAGTGTTGGACATTAGGGTGTTCTAAATTGTTCCAAAATGTAGTTTTCATTGATGCTGTATGATTTTACTTCTGTTAAAATCAATTTCCACTATATTTTTTAACTCTGGTTTCCATAATAAATTTGAAGAGAAGTTGTTGCAGAATTACTAAATTTCCCCTTCATCTTACACACGGCGTGTTTGATGTTTGATAAGTCATTTTTCCTAGCTTAGTTTATGACAACCAATATAGATTTTGTCTTCAGGAACTTCAGAGTTAAGATTTGATGCCTGTCCTGGATTTTTTTGGTGGTTATAGTATAAAATTACAATTAACATTTGAAACTTACAATCACTGGCAGTGCCAGCAAATTTTGAAAGGCAATTGTTTTGACTGCTGCATAGTTTTGAGTCATTTTCTATTATGCCATAAGATACTCAAAAGCTCCTTGACATTGATAAAATTGCATGAATTAAGCAGATGGTAATCAATTGTCAATGCTTGTACCAGCTGCTAGTTTGTGGTTGGCTTCAAATCCTAATTTCTTCTTTTCACATATAAAAGACCCCTCAATTTCAATGGAAACTCAAGTTTCCACTCTAACCCAATCTACCTAGATGAGTTACTCTTGTTATTTCCTAGATGGTTCAGTATGGTAACCGAGTAAGGCAAATATGATCAATGACTGGAAGCTAGTGATCTAGAATGAAATTGGTTCGTATGATTTATTACTTATGGAAGGCTATTATATGATGATTTCAATGATAGAATGACTTCAAATTCGTACTGTTTGATTATTAATGATTTGAAAATATGCTTTTTTTAACCGTATGATTTGCTTATGAGTTTGTTATGAGTAGGAAATCATGTAAACTTTTGTATATGCTAAGTTCACCTTTGAGACTACAATCTGATTAAACTGTCTGCTAAGAGTGATTTGCATTTAAGTTGTGTGTTGCAAATCCCTTGTCTGTGCCTGCTATTGGGGATACTTTAAATGCTTCTTTAGATGTTGTAGTTGTGACACATTTGCGAAAAATAGTATTATATGTACTAGATGAGGCTATGTTGACAGTTTTGATGCTCCTACTTGTGACATCCATGATATTCTTCATGGTGATGTTATGGATTTAGTGTGTTCAAGATTTCCTTATTTCAGATTCTTGACAAGTTTATTTTGATACAATTGTTATAGTTATGATGTTGATTATTTTGTTTGTGAGATGTCTCTTGGTCTACTTGAAAGTAATCACTTGTTGAGAGGATTGCATAATTGAACTTGATTCCTATGGAGGATGGTTGTCTATCCTCTACTTATTTTGATCGTATTGATTGTTTTTCTATTAAGGATGTCGGATATGCAACTTATGATGATTATGGTCCTTACTAATGTCTCCAAATTCTTTGAGGCTATAGAGATTGTGATAGTACATCTTGTTAATTGGAAATCTAAAAGGATGGCTTAGTGGAGACTCATGATGAAAATCCACAAGGGTTCATTGAGTTGGTACATTATTACACACTTCTTTAAAGATGTGTTCCCAATTCAAGTATATGGCAATTTTTGTTTTTTTTCTCTACTAGGGACCCTTATTGGAATTCTCCTCTCTCATTTGCCAGGGAAATCTTGTGTGTATGCCAAATCACGCGGAGACTTTAGAAAGATAAACATATTTGTGATTTATCTCAAAAACAAAAAGAGGGGCATGTGTCAAAAAGGTGCTAAGTGGCTCCTAGCTTATCCTAAGGGAATAAATAAAGAATAAAATGCTTTGGCCAAAGCTTGAGTCAATTCATGAGTAAAAGGGCATTTTCAAAGATATTTGTGTTAGAAAGCATTAAATAAGTTGCAAGTGTCAGTTACTTCATGATAGCGTAGATTTCACATATGTAGTGACGAGATGGATATATTGTTTAGGTCACATGTGTTGGAACCTTCAAATTTTGGCAAAATTTGAGGTGCCAATGATGAAAAAATTGATTACAACACTCAGAAATGCACTTGTGAGACCTACCCAGTAGCCTGCTTTGGAAGATCATAACTTGAAACCTATTTACTTTTATACCAAATCACTTGACAAGCACATTCATCTACCATATGTGAGTATTTATTGTTTGATTTCAGCCTCCTATGATCAGATTTGACAGGGTTTTGAACCACCAAGTTGAAGGGTTCTGGAGGAGTTTTGATGTCTGCACATTACTAGATCTGCCAGGGAGGTCAACTTTGAAGGCTAATATTTATGAACTGAATGATTTTTATGATGAACTAATTGGCATTTCAAATTGTCCCCATGTTAATATACTTTCATGCCCATTTTCAAAGCCCCGGCATCTTGTTTGATATTTTTTTTAAGTCAAAAACAAATGGAGTTTTCATAGTTTTGGTGTCTGCAGTTCAGAAAGTTTCAAAGGGGTCACTTTTGACTTATAATATCTTGTGAAGGAAGTGAATTAGTTAAAAGCCCTTCTGCATACAAGCTCATGGAGCCTAAATGAACTAATTTCCCTAGTGGCAAGCTCTCAAGAAGAGATCTAGTATTTTTCCAAGATGATGAGTTGGTGGGTTCCAGTTGGTTTTCGATAGGTGCAGTTTCAGAAACAGCTGGATGAGCTACTTTGAGCACAAATATTTTGCAATCTTGATGGCTTCATACAAATCTGTTTGGCAACCTTGCTCCCATATCATCAATCATCATTTCTGTCCATTTTCATAGCTATGGGAAAATGTTTGATCAGTTTCCCAGGGTGATTCTGGAGGCCACCTGAATTATTTTGGACACAGTGCAAAATGTCAGAAAGCGAATTCTGATGACTACCCAGTGCAAGTTTAGGATGCACTTAAGATTTTTGATGGAATAGTTGGAAGAGATACAAGGTCTACACAATGAATATGTTTTCAGGATGACTTCAAAGACAAGATCACGATCATAGCGCAAGACAGTGAACTATGCTTATGACAATTGAAAAGGGGAGAGCAATATGACAGTTGAAAAGGGGAGACCAATATACAATATTCCAGTGACAATGGTATCAAGATTCATATCATGTATGAGAAAGCTTCGTATTAAGAGTTTGAGAAATGAATAGAAAAGATGAGACAGAGAATAATAGAAGACACCTATAATGTTGAGTTCCAGGGTTAAGAGCAAAGTTTTGAAGGTAATTGGACAATCTTTACCAAAACCTCAGTGCACGTGAAGGATAATTTTTACCAAAGTGGAACAGTCAAAAGGAAAAAATGACAGTAAAATAGCCCAAGCACCAAGTCAAGAGCAAGGTTGTGTGAGAAGATAACAGACATATAAAGGTAGATAGCCAAAAACATGACGGTCATAAAGGACAATCACTGTAGCATATGGTTGTGCTCTATATGGAGAGCTTGAATTTTCCTCTAAGTGATATAGAGTATTGTGGGAGGTCAGTTGAGGATATAAAAATAAGTAATACCACTCATGCTTCTTCATCACAACCAAGTGATGTATCCTTACTCAAAGATTATTTAGGGTTCTTGTTGCAAGATCGTAAGTTTTACATCCTTGACAGAGGACAGATCTATGATACTGGAATCTGTGAGAATCCATATGGACCTTTGATGTTTGCCCAAATATACGGTGGTTATATCTTTCATATGGGTTCTGTTGTAGGGGAAAACAGACAAGATGTGTGTAAGGGGTGAAGTCATTTATAGGGTGGATTATGAAAGGAGGGCTCTTATATATTGCTCCCAATCATACTTGTACTAACGTGTTAAACTATGCATTGAAGGCGGTACTTGGTGATCACATTGATCGAAAGGGATCCTTGGTAACTACAGATGAGTTGCGCTTTGATTTCTCACATGGAAGACCCATTAATGTCGATACCTCAAAGCAAATAGAGGCAATTGTAAATCAGCAGTTAGATGTATATGCAAAACAAGCTAGCCTGATGGAGGCAAAACGCATTTTGGGTCTTCGGGCTGTGTTTGGAGAAGTTTTCCGTGGCGTGTAGAGACGAACGGAAGTTGCATTTTGACGGTGGAGAATGTGGAAGATTTTTTGCAATGGAGCATCTGTTTTGAGCCGATGGAGACATCCAAATGTCATAATATGGTTACAGAATATATGCACAACACCGCCTCATCTTTCAGTAGTTACAGAATATATGCACATGGGTTCTTTATATCACTTAATACATACGAGTGGCCAGGGCAAAAATATTTAGTGGGCGGAAGAGATTAAGGATGCTTTGTGATATTTGAAAGGGCAAGATTGGATATACCTGAGGTGCCAATCGGGAAGTCGATCTCAGATTATAGGAGCAGAGTAGATTGATGTGGACCAGACACATGCAAATGAAAAATCGAGAAATATCAAGGAAATCAAAGCAATGAAGGTCTTTAAAACAGCATTTGCAGAATTAGCAAAGGAGTCACTTAAACCAACATGGCGAGAAGGCAACAAGAAGTCATATTACCATGCCCACAAAGAAAGAGCAGGTGCCTCGAAGTATTTCCCGCACCCCCGCAGGAAGGCAGGCAATAAACCCTAAAGACCATGCGGTGCGGTGGAGTATGTGGCAAAATATGAAGAATATTGCAAAGCAAAAAATGTTCGGGGAGAGAGATGAATATCGTCGAGAACAAAGTGTTGCTCCCTCCATAAAACGATTTGCACAAAACAGCTTAGGGGAGAGGATCCAGTAGTCGAGCATGTTTCAATGGTCGTGATAGTAGTTGTTTATATAATGATCAATAGTTGTGACTTGACTATTTATAATTAAATAAAATGTATTTTTTTATCTAAAAAGCAACCAATCATATGATGCCACATTAGCGCTTAACTTTCCATGATGTAAATGCACAAGTATTGGTAGCACTTGTTTTCAGGGCTTTTTGGACACCTTGACAAAACGCATGTTGATGTGGCCCCAAAATGAAACTTATAATTAGGGGATTTGTCAAGTAAGCTGTTGTAAAAAATTAGGAGTGATTTGAAATTTCCACATAGGATAATTAAAGTGTGAAGTTAGGGTGCACAATTACTAGGTCCTCTCCCCTAAATATCATCGAAGAGACCTAGACATAGGTAGGAGTTACTTTAAGGTCCCATCAATAAAACAAATTGCATGAAAAGGCCAGGTCAAAAATCATAAAATGCCTAGAGTATTATGTTGAGAGTGTATAAGCATAAATAATGCAAGTGAAATTTCATAAGTGGTGAAATTATTTTCACAGGGATGCAAAGAAAAGGAAGACAAAACTAAATATTTTCAGTGGCCAAAAGAGAAATGGTACAAGATATTATTGTAATATTTGAATTTATTCTTGAAAGAAATATAAATTCTACTACAATTGTAAAATATTTTTAGTAGGAAGTGAGACATT
>VDFB02281829.1:0-18036 GCA_007258455.2 Sequoia sempervirens
TGGTTTTGATTAGTTGGTGCAAGAAGGCCATTGGCCTTGAGTCTTGTACTTGTTTTATTATTCCTTGTTTAGAATAATTGCAATGTATAATGTCAAGTGGGAGAAGGAACTAGACAGGATATTAGAAAGATTACACATGATGTACCATGGAGAAACCCTTTCGGGAAAAAACTCCAAGAATTATTCTATTATTCAATATCTGAATTAAAATAGCTCCAATTCTTGCTTGAGAATGCTTCTTCTGTCTTCACCAATCTTCTTCATTCTACAACAATAAAATGAATTAATCAAGATAATCTTACAAAGGATATATGTAACAAAGAAAAGACTTGCTTAGATCCAGCAATATTAAAAGTTTCTGATATTAAGCTAGAAAACACCTTATTTTTCAACATTGAGCCCATCACAAGCAAATTTTCCAAAAATTTTGTAGCCTGTATATTCCATATATAATTTCAGAAAACAAATGCAAATGCATATACAATTTAAAAGAAAATTTTTGAACTTTTTCATACAATAATAATATTACTACAGTAGGCTCCAAACAAGAAACATGTCCTCAATAAATGATGTAAGAGACTCATGTTGGATATAAAACAAAAATATTTTATGAAACAATGTACAAAAATTATTGTCTTACATACAATTACACACACGAACACAAAGTTGTCTACAATAATGGAGTGGTTATGAAGAAGATTATAATCCTAATGTGATCATCTCTCTAATCCTTTCCAAGTAAAATTAAATCCCTATGGGGCCTCAAATAGGAATATGAAGGGACACATCATAAAGAGGTGATAAAAGATGCTAACAAGAAGATTTTTAGCAATTATTCAAATATCTTGACACTAAATCTATAGTCAAAGTCATTGTGATCAAAGAGGATCTATAGTATGATCCAAAAGCTTCTATTAACAATATCCTAGTGAAAGAGGATAGTAAGAATATTATAGATGTTCATGGACACTTGGAGATGACCAATCAAACCTAGCTATTTCTTAAGGAAATATACCATAAATTATAGCCTTTGGGTGACTTTCGTTAACTTTCTAGATGGGAAGATATTGATTACCCATATTTTATTTTATTGAGTAAAGTGTATTCATCGTAGGTAGGGGATATGCTTGTCTAACTAGATTGTGGTTCTATCTAAATTTCTAAATCATTTATCTTGTTCACATCAAAGGCAATCTTGTATTGTGACCTTTAGGAAGATTTCAAGTATGTAGGATAGCTAGATTAGTTAAGGCTAGGGTTAGTTGCACCATTGCATAGCAACCCTAGCCACTTGACACATCTGCACAATCACCTCTCCTAGGGTCACATGGTATGTAATGTATGAATAGAATAGGGTGAGGGTAACCATCTAGTTCACCCAGTCCTACTTTGCTCACAAGTTGCTTAATCTTTATCTCTATGATATATAGAGCATAAATTCTCAATTAACTACTAAATGTTGCTTTTAGATTTTTAGCCTATCTTGAAGTCTCCAATTTATACCTCTACTATTTATACCTGTCTTATGATAGAGAACATGGAGAATTAATGCTTGTTGGCAATGGAAAATGAAATTGAGGTGGTAGAGAGTTATAGAATAATTAGTGACCACAATCTAAGAATAAAAAATTTCCTGAATGCAAAATCATTTCAACCTTTTAATCTCCAACAACCAACAAGAAATGGAAAAACTGCAGTAAAGAGTAGTGGGGCATTGTGAAGCTTACCATGGTGTTTGCAACAGTATGCAGTGGCAATACCCAAAACACTCTAACAACACCAGCTCTATAATATAAACTCCAGGTCTGGATTCAAAAATTATTCTACACCAAAACCTGGAAAAAAGCATGGTCAACTAAATTCAATATAAACAATAATCCAAAGATGGAAATTGAAGGAAACCTACAATTCTTTATTGGCATTTTGACTTACTTCACAGAAGCCTTTTCTAAGTCTCAAAAAGAAATATAAATTTTGTGAAACTAAATTTTTTTTACACAGGCCATTAATCAAAAAGGGTTACATGAGATAGGGTTGCATCCTTGTCTTTGTATTTAGTGAAAATAAGGGATAATATTATTTTATTTCAAAAGAGTATTAAAAACATTTTTTTACAGAAAGTAGTAAATCTGCTATACATAAAATCCTTGACTAGAGAGAAATGAAATACAACTTCAAAAGTGCCACTTCCATCGTTTGAAACTATGCAAAATGTTTACCTTTATCTTGAGACCTTGTACTTCATTGTCCTTCGCTGAGAAAAATAACAAACTTAAAGACTATTTTTATGATAGAAAGAATATAAATTACCTTTTTTTTGGCATAGAACCATAAAAAAGATGCATATTTGAGATAAAGTAAATTATCTTCTAAACAAAAATTCTAGTTTTAAACAAACCAGCTCAATCTAGCACTGCTCAACAATACACATCAAATTTTTTTTAATTTTTTTACAAATGAGTTCTCGAGAAAGGCTAAAAGGAACAAAGACAAAATGAATTTTCTTTGTTAAAATGAAAAATAGGGAGAGCACCAAGTTAGGGCCTTGTCTATGAACTATTATCAAGTAACAAACTATGCTTCAGAACCTACATACAACATTTTTGTTTCTTAATATTTTCATAAATATGATAAATAACATTAAAAAGAAATTTAAGGAATCAAATAAATTGAAGGAAGCAACTAAGAATGAAGCAGAAGCACATGCTCTCCTTTTTTGTTTCTAGGTATGTGCAAATCTTGCATTCCCATCAATTCTATTGGAAGGAGAACCCAGAACTACAATCAATGCTATCATAAAGAGACACTCATAGAATTGAAAGGTGGCTAACATCTGACAAAATGTGTGGCCATTATTAGACACCCTATTGTTTTTCATAATTCAACATTGTCACAGAGAGGTTAATCAAGAAATGGATTTTTTAGCAACACAGGCAGTTAATCATGAGGACAATTTAATCCTTGAAAATACACCTAGCGCATGTGAAGGCTTTGGAGATCACTTCAAGTTCAAACAACCTTTCATAATCACTAATTAAGCTACCCCTAGCATAGAACCATTGGATAGAAAAGCATCACTAACCTAGAAGATGTTGGAGGTGTCAACTAGAGAAACATAATGGGTGAAGCCACTGAAGCAACATGTTAATAGGTGTTGTGGTCATTTATGATTTTTATAATTGGCAATAGAAGGGTTGATGCATAAAATGATGTTTATAATAGGAGTGGTCCCCAAGACCACAACTAATGCATCAATAAAATAATCAAATTTGTCTGGTATTAAAAATTAAATTCCTAATTATATCATCATCTAGATTACATTTTTATGACTATAAGAAGCATTTAGTTTAATTGACCCACTGTGAAATAAGCATACAAAAAGAAAATAAATATGCTACTATATGTCTTAAAGCGTTTTTCATTCACAAAGAAGTAAACTGGCAAGATTGATAGAACTTAAAAAAAAAACAAGAAGTCTGATGGTAAAGTAGTTAGCACTTGAAAATAATAATAAAAAGTATCAACATTGAATTCAATAGTGCAACCTTCATAGGATGTACACTTCCAACAAAATGTAGTAACAAAATGGGACAAAATCTGACTTATTTTCTTCATATCTTTGTCAAAATTGGGTCAAAATTTGCAATAATCTCAGACCAAACATAATTTCAATAAAAGATAGTACAAAGCAAACTCCCACTGAAATTGCTCAATTCTAGATAGTACTATAAGGAATAGTTCTACTAGGATCAAAATCTTGATTGAAAATCTAAAAGAACACCAAGAGGGCCAAATCAAGCAAGACACTAAAGTAAAATAAATAAGAGTCATGTTGGGCCTAGTACGAGGACCCAAGAGAGCAAGGAAAAATCATTAAATATGAAAAAATGATCTCATAGAGTTCACTAAGCTTCAAGAGGAATTTTATGTGCAAAAAATGGAAATTGTTGAGACTTTGAAGCACCTTTAAGTGTTCAATCTACTTTTTTGGGTTTTTTTTACCTTTTCTAGGGGTTCACTTTGCAAACATTTTGATTATGCAAAATCATAATTTTTTCAAGGAATTCAAAAATTTTAAGGTAAGGTTATTTAAGCATCACAATCTCTATTCATCTAGAATACTTTGGAAGTAAGCATAATTGAATTATTCTTTTTTTTTATTGAATGTTACATTCTATGGATGGATTATAATTGTATGTAATTTCAAGATCATTATTAAAATCCTATAAACATCAAAAACATTTTTCATAGTTTCTTTACATATAGAGCAAATATTTTAGAGCTCTACTTGCTTTATTTAATACATTATGTTGTGATAGTCGAAAAGAAACATCATTATGAAATGCAAAGGAAGGTTGTAATAAGACATATCATCATCATGTATAAAAGAATTTCACTTTCACATATCACTATCCCTAGGCTTTGACATTAGATGTAAAATGAAAACAACATTGAACAAAAAGTTGTTGAATAGTTTGTTATCATTACAACAGCCATGCCTTTAAGCATTACAACCTATTGTTTTGGATATTTTAAGGTTCACTCATAGCATTGTGCGTCACAACTTCTCGGTTCATCTGTTGTTTGACCGCCAAAAGATTTTGGGTCTATGGATCCGAGAAGTTGGATAGAGAATGATGTTGGAAATAAATACTAGATGTTGCGATAGAGCTTGATGGCATCTTGATTGACATGTAGGATACTAGGCTAAGGTTTGTACCTACTTAAGAATCAATGTCAAAGGGAAAAATCCTTTCCAATCTTAGATCTAGACTAAACATAGTTTTAGAAAAAAAGAGGTGTAAATGTTGACCAGTGGCATTCTTGTTTGAGTGCTAGAAGCACTGATTGACAGACACTATGATCGTGTTCAAAGGTGGCTTTGTAGCAACACAACAAAATTTACCAACAATTATGAGTACAAAAGTTGCAATTAGAGGCAGTTACAGCCCTTATAGAGCTCAAATGGGATCTATTAAATTATGTGTTTGCAAGTGCCCTGTCTATCTCTAGCAATATGTTCTACATAAAGGCCACAAGATTCTAGAAATATATGCATGTAGTTAATATCAACAAAATCTTGATTGATTACAAGTTATAAATGGTACCTATCATTGCACATTTTCCTCATAATTGTTTCCTATATATTATGTCTTCCTTTGGCATTCTTTTCCAATTAATAATTGTATATCCGTTGTTTCAATACTGTCAATGAACATCCCTGTTTTTCAGTAGTAAGAAATATCTTGGGTGAAACCTATAAGAAAGGGCTTGAGGATTATGCATTGTCTTTCAACCAAATGCAATTGGCATGTGTAAAGCCAAACTTGACAGTGTTTTCCAGCATCATGTCTGCTTGTGCCAAAATAGGAGCTTTGGAACAAGTTTAAACATCCATCAAAGCCGGCTTGTAACTACCTCGGTAGACATGTATGCAAAATGTGGAACCATAGACAAGGCATGTCAATTGTTTAAGATAATTCCTCGAAGAGATGTCATCTCATGAAATGGAATGATTGCAGGATATGGATAAAATAGATTTGTTGAAAAGGATTTAGAAACTTTCAAGAAAATGTAATTGGCAAGTGTAAAGCCAAATTCCAGAACCTTTTCCAAAATCCTTCTTGTCTTTGATAAAATGGGAGAGCTTTGGAACAGGGTATAGACATCCATCAATTTTTTATGGAAGGGGGATTTTTGATAGATATGATAGTTGAAAATGCTCTTGTAGATGTGTACGCAACATATGGAAGCATAGACAAGGAACTTGTGCTATTTGATAGAATGCCTCAAAGAAATGTGATCTCATGGAATGCCATGGTTGCAAGGTGCACAAAATTCATTTTTTTAAGGGATTTTAAAACTATCAAGCAAATGTGATTGGTAGTTGTAAACTAAATTCCACAACTTTACCAACATCCTCCCTATCAGTGCCAAAATGGGAAATTTGGAATAGGGTTCGGACATCAATCTAAGCATTAAAGGAGGGACACTTTTTTTAGATGTTATAGTTAATACTACCCTAGTAGACAAGTATGCAAAATGTGGAACCATCAAGAAAAACCTATCTGAGAAATACATCCCCATCCTCGAACGTGGGGGAGCATATTGAAAAGGGTTTAGAAACATTCAAGAAAAGCAATTGACAAGCTTCCTAATATGGAAGCATAGACAAGGCACGTGAACTATTTGATAGAATGCCTCAAAGAGATGTGTCCTTGTGAACTGCAATGACTTTGTAATTCGCTAGTGTAGAGCCATACTCGGCAACCTTTGCCAACATCCTGTTTGCATGTGCCAAAATCAGAGCTTTGAAACAAGGTATGGCCATTCATCGAAGCATAATGGAAGGGGGACATTTGTTAGATGTTATAGTTACAACTAGACATGTATGTAAAATGTGTATTGCCATGATTGCAGGATATGCACAAAATGGATTCATTAAAAATACATGTAAAAACCATGTTACAAAGATACGAAACGTATGAACTATGCTTGAAATTTTTAATTTACAAAACAAAGAGAAATACTAATTAATAATCTAACCTAGGACATGCTCATCAAAGGTGAAACCAAATCCAATTAAACAATTTCATAAGCATGCAGGCAGTCTTCTTCATCAGGCACATCTTCCGAGTCTTTGGGGAATAACACAACAAGGAGTCATGGCTCTTCTCACTGAATTCTTGTTTGATGCAGGACATGGTTTTTCCGTTTGATTTGTTTTCTTGATTTTTTCCCTCTTTCTAGACTTCAAAAGCGTTTTTTGTTTAATTTGTTTTCTAAACTTCTTCCCTCTTTTCTCAAAAGCGCGAAATTTCACTCTTTCAAAATATTTGATCTGCAAAAGGAAAGATAATTTTTTAATTTTTTTACATTTTTTTTTTTTTAAAATATAATAAAACTAATAAAATTATAAAATTTATAATGTAATAAACACACGTAATTGATAAAATCATAATATTATCAAATATAAAATTGTATAATTTCTTTTTTATAAAATTATCAAATAAATAAAAATATAAATAATAACTAAATTATAAAAGTAATTAAAAATGATAATTTTAATTAATAAATTATAAAAGTAATAAAAAATTATAAATAGAATACTCACTATATATACTTAACTACGCAGGATAAAGGATGTCATAATGTTAAAACCTAAATGTGCTCATTATTAAGATCAAGGGGTCCCTCAAAGAATCCAACTGGCATTGTAATGCTCACCGATGGATTATTTAAACCCTTGAAATTTATAATTTGTCGTTATCCTTTATACAGCATATGATAGAGGCAAACGGATATATTTTAGTATGTACTATGTTGATAGCGGATAAAAATTAACCAAACTAGAGGAGTCAAAGGTTAATACCTTTGGAGGAGCGAAAACCAATAGTGGTGGCAGTAAAAGGCAACGAAAATTTATAAAAGGTTGAGATTCGATGAACCACCTTGACAAGCTTCTTGAGTAATTTTATTTGTTAATCATGGAGAAAATGAGTTCATAGAACTCATATAGGACACGCCTTCGGTGTAATTATTATATGTTCTATAAACTGGCAATCGCACCTTAGTGTGCAATGGGTACATCGAAGAAGTGGGGAAGGTCAATTAGGCAATATTTTGGTCCATTTTTTACATACATTTGTGTAGTACATGAAGTCAATTGGTAAAACCTCTAAATCATGAATATAATCAAGCTCTATAGAAGATCATATGAGTCAATATAGTGTTGGAGATATTTTGGCAATATATTTGTATCTATAAAATATTACGATAATATCTCCAACCCTGGCACTCAATATATATGAGTGTGCAAAAAAACCATGTGTTGTAAACTAATATATAATTTAGACATCCATCTCCATACATAAGTTTCAACACCCAAATCAACCTTAGTTAGCTAAGTATTGTTTTCCTAACATTTTCATAACTATTCCATGATTCTCTCCAAATCCCCATGCTCTTTCCTTTTTGACTACTTGCACCTTACAAGTTATTGTAGTTGTAAATAGAAACTATAAAGACACCTAGTGCCACTCCAAATAGAACACCCCAAATATGGTAAGTATAAGTAAGGAAAAATTAATCAAACAAAATATTTCAAACAACAAGATTTCAAGGTGTATGGTACATGCCCCAAACGGCCCGCTTAGGTTGGGGTCCCATGAGGGGGGCTTAAGCTCTATGTATTATGATCAAATTCGAAAGAAAAAAGAATAGAGGAGTAATAGTCATTAATTTAGCCATATATTTAGTCATTTTTATTTGTCTGATATTAGTCATTTATTTAGTCATTTAGTTGTGATTTTACCCGATGACCAAATTAGTCACTTATAAATGACCAAATTAGTCATTTACTTGCAATATTCTACTAGTGTTAGTCACATGACTAAAAATTTTAGTCACGTAGTCATTTATTTGCCAAATTCTACTAGTGATGGTATGTAACTTGTCATAATAAAGACTTCCACTTTTTTGGGGTCCACTTCTTCATTCATTCACCCATCCACCCATCCATCTCTACCTTTCTCTCTCTTTCATCATGCCACCATCATTTCACTTCATTCCATTTCACCTCATTCCACTCCAATTTCATTAATTGCTCAACTGATTTCTTAAAAGTGACTGATACTTTCTCCATAATCTTTGCAACAAATCTTCCAAGAATTTAGGTGCGTGCACATCAATTTGTTATATCTTAATTATCTTTTAGTACATTTAATTAATTATTGTACATTAATGTAGATGTTCTCCATAGCATGTAATTATTCCCTGCCCCTATCAAATCGCCATTACTATCTTGCATGTGAGGACACATGCTCAAATTTAGGTTGGGGGGAAGTGTGTCACCATGTCCACGTGTCAATCTATGATGATCCATGTCAGCAAAGTTTAAGTTGAGTTGATTTGAATTATGAGTGAGATGACGGCTCGCATGTGTGAAAAGACATCAATCGCCGCCATTTTCTTGATTATAGGCTTCATTTATTACCCTTTATTGCCTTTATTACTCCTGTCATAATCCTAAGTCGCCAAAAAGGTAAAATTCATATGGTGTTGGGAATTCAGTAGTGTTGTAGGAAGGTGAAATATTGGACTTTCAGACGAAGATTACAGGAAAGGAAAATTTTGTAGAATGCTTGTTTAATTGCAGAAAATTGAACAATGGGAGGTGGGTTAATTTGAAATGAACCCACAGTTCATGATGTATTACTGTAGGATGCACCTTGCCAGGCCGAGTTCAGAAATTGCGGGTTGTTAGATTATTTCTTGAAGCTGAATGGTTATGATGAAGATGTTGTGTTGGAATTTACATAGACATTATCTAAAGGAAAGGCCACGGTAAAAGGGTTGGAGGTAATGGCTACTAAAGAAATAATTGCAGAAGTTACAGGGTTTCCTACCTACAGTGAACATTACCCTGCTACCAAAGACGCCAGGTTAGTTAGGGCTGAATTTACAAAACCTGGTGACCCTCCATTGAGTGTGGACAAGCAAGGAGCAAAGAGAACTCTCTACCTGAGCCATGGAAGCAAATAGTTGTCTATATTATAAGGTACATCACTTGTGAAGGCCGCCTGTCGAACCTACATTCCTTGCACTTCAAGCTCTTGAATCATATGTGGCATGGGAGAATAATGAATGTTCCAAACGTGTTATACCACCTTCTTTCAATCATGGCGGCTGAGACCCAAAAAGGTAGGGATAATTTTGTTTCCCACCATTGTCTAATCAAATTATTAGTTGAGAAGTCTCTGTAGGATGTGTTTGATATGACTTGGGAAGAATTCTTGGATGTTGATCAAATTAGACCAGAGCGTTTGCGACCTAGGGTTTTGCCTCAACCTCGTAGGGTTAGTAGGTGAGTGAGCAATGTTGGAGCCACTCCTAGAGCCTCAACTTCTAGTGCAAGCCCTAGTGTAAACCCTCTTGCATCCAAGCAAACTATAGAGATTAGTTCTTCTGAGATAGAACAATCAGACAAAGAAATTTCCTCTTCAGATTTTGATGATGATGTCCCTCTGGGAACCCTAATGAGAAAAAGGCGGAAATAAGGAAAGGAAAAGCTAAAAAGCAAATGGCAGAAAAAGAAGTGCCAAGCTCTAAGAAATGGAAGGTTGCCACTGTTCTTCCTGCAGCCGAATAAAAACGAGACCAGCTAGGGCAGTCTTTGGTGTATCTCCATAAGAAATCCCTAAGCCTAAAGAAACATTACGGGAGGACACAGAAGCTCCAATGGGGAAGGTGAATGTTGAGGAAAAAGACATATTTGAGGAAGCAGCAAACAAAGATAACGTTGGTAGATCTTTCTAACATCGCAAAACAAGTTTGGAGTCAAGAGTATGAGAAAAATCAGGAGCTCTTGTAGCAAGAACAAGAGCAAGAGTTCCTGCAACAAAAACAAGAGAAAGAGTTCCTATAGCAAGAGAAGGAACAGGAGACCCTGCAACCAAAATTGGGAAAACAATCAATACCTTTGTAGCCAGAATTGGCTGAACAAACAAAATCCCTGCAACTAGAGCCACATGAAGAGAAAGCATCAGTACCAGGAAATTTTTTGGTAGGAATACATAAGTCCTTTGATTTTTCAATGCACATGGTAGCCATGAACTTATGGAGAGAGATGCAAAGGAGGGAAGAAGAATGGAAAGAGGAGAAATGCAAGTTGAAGAAGGAAATTCAAAAGAGAGATGAAGAAATTGAAGATAAGGATGCAGAAATTATTGTTTTAAAGAAGAAGGTGGACAATATGGCAGCCCTAGTACCTCAGATATTAGAGTGCATGACTCCTCTAAGGGTCTATGCTCTATATTTGAAGGATAAGCATCTTTCTTTTAAATTAGAAAGGATTGTTTCAAGTTTGAATCCTTCCATTAAGACTCCTCTTGAATTTTCCAATGCCTATCGAATTGCCCCTCCTGAAATGAAAATTTTGTTGTGTGAATTTTATCTGCATAATTATTTTGTGTCCCAAGACCATGATTGGAATCCTTTATTGTATGTTTTGGATGTCCAATTAAGGGCATTTATGTCCTAGATACAAAATGAAATCAATTAGGGACAACAGTTCAGGGCTTATAGGCAAATAAAATCCAACACTCCCCTATCCATCAGAGCTGAATATAGAAATCCAAGAGACAATTTTAGGGATTAGCACAAAATTATTTACCGACCAAGCTATGGTAATAGGATCCTACCTAAGAGAAGAATTTTACCAATAATTTGAGAAGGTAGCAAAAACCACAGGGGAATCTGTAACAGGATATCTAGCACAAAGGTGGAACAGTCTGATTGATGAGTTGAAACAAGTTGAGCCTCACTCTCTGCAGAACTATGTTGCAGCACTTAAAAGAGTTGATATATATATACAAATTGGAAGGATAAAGGTACAATTTTGGCTTCCACTGACTTTTTAGCCACCTACCCTATTGTGGCCTGTGCCAAATTTTGGGTATTATCATTATGATATAGCTACAGAGAGACAGAGATGGAGCAGGTTGGAAAAACATCAAAGGTTTTATTGGGACCCTAATTCACGCACAACAAGAACTGATGTAGGACAACTGGCAGTTGCAAATTTCAAGGCATTGACCAAGCAAACGAATAACTTTTCCTTTGCTGGAGGACTAGAAAATCCTTAGGCTGGGGGAGTGATGAGTCCAATTTATGGTTCAATTTTGATAGAGTTTATTATCCATTTGTTGTAGTTTTCATACACTTTGATACTTGGATATTGACCTTTTTATGATATTTCCTCAAAACCATAGACATTGAGCATATGCCTTTTTTTGTAACCTTTAATTGACATTGGCATGCTATATGAACTATCTATGTTAATTTTACATGTGGATTAATGAATGTTACTTTAAGGTAGTTACAGATATGCAATTGTTGTGCGTACTAATATTGTTATGTAGATATAATTAAGGGCCTGCCAAATTGAGGAAGATTCTTCCAACTGGGCATTCACCATAATGGTCAGCAAGGTGATCATTCAAAGGTCAATGGAGGGAAGACTCTCAACAGAGGGAGATTGCTTATTCAAATCAAAATTGTAACCACCTTGTAAATGGTCTTAATTATCTGTTGAGCGAATATAGGCATTACTATTGTGCTAAATATGTCTTAAGGAAAACATGCTTGACTAGATTATGTGCATGTGTAACCACCTCTCCACTTTTTATGCTTTCCCTAAAAGTGGCATCCTCCTAATCTGTTGGAGTTGACCACCTTGCTAGGTAGTTAGTTAGTAGCTTTTCTTCATATAAATAAGACTAAGATGATCCTTTTCTAGAGGTTGCTTAATCTGATGATTGTATTCGCATTCTTATTTTTTCAATAATGCAGTCATGTTGCTCTAGTGTACTCATGTTTTCCAACGAATAAAATGAAGTTATAATTTTGTGCATCTGATTTTACATTTTTCTTAAGGGATACTCATCCAAGGGGACCCACTTGGTGAGAATTCCATCCTTTAGCTTAGTTAATACTTTTTGTTCAACAATTAGTTAATAATCTGGCACTGTCTATTCCTGCAACCACTAGAATTCCATTTTGTGATTGTTCCTGCAGCCAAAGCAGATAGAGTATTTTCTATTTTGTTCGCTCATATTTTCATTTTTGGCATGCATGTCAACTTAGTATAGTTGTTGGTTGATGTTCAACATTTACATTACTTCTTTCAAAGCAATTTACTTCCAGCATTATGTATTTCTTAGTTGTAGGATGAATATGGCTACTGTGGATTCCTAGTACACATATTATGTAGACCCATTTCAAGTCTACGTCCTTGGGTTGACAAGTAAAATGCACCTTCATGGTGATTAAGACAGCTATTCATATTAGATGTCCAATCTCTGAATCACAGCTTTATGGGATTAGTTGTTAAGTCATTGTAGGAGGTCGGCTTACCAAGAGATGGTTGGAAATCCAATCTTCTTCCCTTATGGACCAATGAATTGAATTAAATTTTAACAAAATGGAAGAAGAGAAAGAATCCTTAGATGAAGAAGAGGGGAAAGAATATGATGAAGTTGAGGAAGAAGGTATCAAGTACAAGGTGAGATAAGAGCTTCCTCAAAGGATAAGAGCAAAGGAAAGAAAAAAAAATAGGTAGCCTATGAACAAACCAAGGGTGTACAAGAAAAAGACTAAGTTTGTTGAGGAATAGAGAACTCAAGTTAAGAGAACCAAAAGGGAAAAAACAAGCACAAATGATTATCCTCCTCTAGCTCAAGGTGATCCCCTTCCATCTCCCACTTCTTCAACCTATATCCCTTTAACTTCCCCTACAATTTCCACATCTTCTCCTACATCCACTTTTTATCCTACCATTTCCACTTCTCCCCCTTTCATTGACATCTTTGTAGAAATTTCTACATCTACCATTACTCCTCCCATTGAACCCATAACCATTGTGTAAGATAGAAAATTTTTGTTCTATAGTTTAGGACATAGAACAACAAGTTTTTTATACTTCCCATTCAAGGAAACCCTAGAGATCTCAATCTAAGGATGAAGTGAGGGAAAGAGATCTTGCAATAGGGTGTCCTAGGGTATGATTAGAGACAAAAGATGGATTCACCACCAAGCTATGGCTTGGAAAGATAAGATATGAATGAATAATGAAAAGCCTAACTAGATAACCTAGAGAATGAAACTGAAATATAGAATGACAAACTCATAATGAACAGAGGTGCACCTGGAGGAAAAATGTGATCAAAACAAACTCCAAAACCTTTTAATTATGACTCTCAATACTCACTAGGACTCATACACCAGTTGTGTTGTATGGGTCCCCTAGGTAGATGCAGGTGCTTCCACAATAATGGGTTACACTTTTGGGACATCTGATTTTTGCACGAAATCTCACATATTTTTAGAAAATACAATGATTTATGACTTTAAAGGTTCCATTTAAATTATTTTAATTAAAGAGGGATTGATCAAACCCCCTTAGATCAAACCCCCTTGGATAGAACCTTGTTAGATTTAAACCATACCTATAATTGAGTCTCCTCTACACCTATCAAAATGTTGATAAAAAACCACTTTTGATTTACCTTTTGAGTGATCAAATGAATTCATTTAAAATTTATGCTTTGTAAGCTTGTAGCCCTTATTATAAGCTTCCTAAAAAGTATAATTTTAAATATGTTTAATTTGATTATATTTATTTCTTATGAATGTAGGATTTTCAATGAACACCAAGTTCTTTATTTCACACATGCGAAAAAATAGAAAAATAGAGAAAAAAAATTCTAAAAAATACATGTGCCCTAGGTATTGATGTCCTTATTCCAACAAAAAAAGAATAAGTTAATTCAAATGAATACAAAAAAAGTTATGCATGTCGAAGTACACCTCTGTCCAAATTATAATTACGCTGACTTGGAAAATTAATTAAAAAAAAAAATGTAACAAAAAATTATGAAAAAATATCCATTCCCTAGATATTGGTGTGGAAAATTTGTATTTTAAAAATTAGAATTGTATCCTATCTATAAAAAAAAGTTATGTGGGCCGAAGTAAACATCACTTTTAAAAAATGCTAATTAGTAAAAAAAATAAGTTATTAAAATTACATAAATGACTCACAATTTATTTTTACTTTTTAAAAATATATAATTAGAATCTACACAAAATATCTAACAAATAACTAGTTTGATTTCATCTTCAAAACCTTAATGGTTTAGCTGCTATAGGTGTAAGAAAGTGAAGATATGCAGTGAAAATCCTGATTTTAATGTCAAGTTTGGCCAAAATTGTAACCCATTATTGTGGGATCACACAGTCTTGAAAGAGCTGAAAATTTAGAATCTAGAGTTCAGGACTAAGAGGAACAAAACCCATAAATTGTTCCTTGAAACCCTAGCTTAGGACTCATGCGCAGCCTAGACGCTATCGTGAAGTGTCTTGTTTGTCATAGAAGTGTCCCAGTAGAACCTTGAGCTGAAACTTTGAGAGAAACCTCAGAAGATGGATCAAATAAGCACTTTCCCCGATTTCATGCAAAATTGGATGGATAATTTTCCTAGCTCACGAGTTTAAGGTGAGGTCTTGACAACTTTTCATGACAACTTTGACAACATTTGCAACTTTGTCATTTGGCGAAGTACTTTTAGGCTTCAAATCCACTTTTCTTGATCTATAAACCTCCAATCACACATTAAGAGGAAAACTTGTTGATTGTTAGAATCTGAGGTTTTCCTTGGTCCAAACCCCTTTTATGTAATTAAACCAAATGATGAAATAATGAAATAGAAGCATGAAATATGAAATATGCAATGATGATACATTGAATGATGTCTTGAGATATAATTCAGCAATCTAACATGAAGTGGCAATGTAGAGTGTATATATTGATCTTGAATTGGATATGAAACAATGCTTGACTTGGATCTTGGATGCTACATCACAACACTAGCTCAACAAAATGCTTAATGCTTGATGATCTTGGCATGGTGATGGATCTTGAATTGCTGCAACAAATGATGAAGAATTATTCCCTTGAATGCTTTAGAAATTCTCTTGAATGATTTTGTGAATTCTTGTAAAATCTTGTAATCATAAACTTTCTAGTAGGAATTCTCTCTTGAAAGTCTTAGGTGAAATTGAGTGAAATAACCTTGTATTTATAATTGTTTATGTCAAATTTCTCAAAATTACAACACTACAAGCCAACATCAGATTTAGGAGAATAAAATACCACCAAGAATTTGAATTAAATTTGATTTTGGGACACACAGGACTCATACACCAGAAGTGGTGTATGAGTCCCATTAGGCTTAACTATGGGACACATTTTTCAAAAATGCTTAGAATGATACAAAATCAAGATCGAGGCCCCGAAACCTAAGTGGGACTCATGTGCCCAAGGTGGCATATGAGTCCAAGAAAACTAAATCTAGGCCACACAACCTAAAAATACATGAATTATGATTGGATGTTGGTTTATGTCAGGATTATCCTTGAAAAGATGCATTAAATGAGGCTTGTGGATGTAAAATAAGGCTAAATAAGGAATAAAGAAGCTCCATTAATTAACAAAACCCTAGATTAGTGTGAAAGTGTGGTACAACACTTTAAAACACCTTAAATAAGGCACCATTAAGTCAATTTAGTTTACAAAGGCCCAAAAATTAATGTGAAGGTGTAAATAAATACACTTTACAACATGAAATTAAGGCAAAATTAGGTCAATTTAACTTAAAAGGGCCCTAAATCCAATGTGAATGTGGAAAACACATTACAACACTAGATCGAGGAAACATTAGGTACATTTTAATCTTAATCATTCCAAAATTAAGAGAAATTGTACCATCTCCAAGAAGGGAGTACAATTTTCATTGTTCCATTTAGCCCCCACTTTAGTGAGAGGAGGAAATTGCTTCAAACTCATACTAAAGTAGGCATTCAAGAGGGGTCTAAGTGTACCAATGTGAATGGTCTAGGATAAAAAACATCAAGGGGGAAGTCAAGCCCCCAAGATCCAAGATCCTACATCAAATTGACATAAGCACAAAAGGACACACACAAGGTGTATGGTATGCAACATCAAGATACAAAAAACATGCAATGTCAAAGACATAAAGAAGGAAGGAAAACAAAAATAAAAAGAGGTGGATCAATCCTTGACTATTTGTCCAATCTGATGTGGATCAGATCTAAGTTGTTTGTCCAAAAATGCACGCTCACTCTGAGGCAACAAAACTTCAGGTTGTCCGCTAGGTGAGTATCCAAAAAGGGTGGCTTAGTAAGAAAGTCATTCCTTTGTATCAGCTTCTCACCATACAATGAGAAATTCATGCCCATGTTTAGGCTTCTCATCATACATTAACCATACCAAAGCTATACCTCCTAATAACTTTAACAAGGTGCCACATAATAATGAACTTTGAGCTTCATGAGGCAAGCAAAGCTTCGTATGCTTGAAAATCATGAACAAATAGGATGGCTCCACAAGCAAGCAAAGTGTATTATGCAAGGTGGCCATATAATGGATATAACTTAAATGTAAAATAGTGTAAGGTACATTCGAAGGGATTTTTATTAGTTCATGTAAGGTCTCTTCTTAGGGAATATTGTGCCTAATGTCTCCAAGAGAGGACAAGTCAAAGAAATATCATGCTCTTGGAGGAAATCAAACCCAATGACAACACCAAGAAAAAGGGTGTGTCACAAGAATAAATAAAATCGTACAGTGAATCATGAGTGTTGATGTATGCCCCCACTTTAAAGTGGTTTCCAACACCATTGTTGTGAGAAATTGCTTTAAAGTAGAATAAGATATGAGAGCTTATTTATAAATCCCTATGCCAAGTCATATGTTTCCAATAAGGTATGTCATGAAAAGAGGAGGGGTTGACCCCAAAATTTATAAGTCAGCACATCACATGTGATCCAACTTAAGGAATGTCATCCACATCCCAAGCTTGCTCTTATATGTACATGAAAGGTGGTCAACTATCCAAAAGAGACAATGAAAAGTGACATACGAGACAAGGCTACTTAACCCCTTGCCCCCACTTCGTGTGGGACAAGGATGAGCTGAAATTATTGATGAAAATTAGTATCAATTAGAGGAACTAGGTGCACTTCAACCCAAGGAAGAGCACCACAATCCTTAAGATGTTGAATTTTATCACTTAAAGCCTTACATTCATTAGTAGAATGACCATGAACTCTATGACATGCACAAAATGAACTCTTGTAGTAAAATTTATTTTGTGTTCTTGGAGGAAGGGATATCAAATGATCTTGGAGGAGTCTCGAAAAGATACTCTCTTTATCGATAGAATATGTTCTTTTACTTTACAACAAATATATCTCTTGCTTAGTATTAGGTGTCATACTTACACAAGACTCTTTAGATTGCGATATTTTGTACTATCCTTTATAGGAGGGTGTAAAATCTATCAAATTCAAATCATAAGTGTTTTCTATGATGACATTAATGTTAAGGGAGGATTTATTTGTTTCTTTCATTTCTTTCAAAGGACAAAAACCAAGACCACTAGTGTCTATCAATTC
>VDFB02281830.1:0-28363 GCA_007258455.2 Sequoia sempervirens
CCACCAAATCCAACACAAGAAGAGGTTATTTGTATTAACTGCACTAAAAGTATGATCGGAGGCATAAATTGACTGTAAATATCACTTTGCATGGATCCTTTGTCGAGATGGTATGCCATCTACAACAGCTACTTCAAAGGTTGAGAAGGAGGTGAAAGCACTCCTTGCAACATATAAAAAAAGGAAAGTAGAGAAAAAGGTAACAACCAAGGCAATGTCAATCCCCAAGCCAGTTACAAGGTCATAGGGAGATATGGGGAGATTTTCTTCCATTGGACCACAATTACGAGGATCAGGCAATGTGGGTAGCCATAGTTCTACCTTTTTTGTTCCTCATAACACTCTTAGTGTGCAACCTTCATTGGAAGGTAGTACATAGAATGGAGAATTGCAACATGAGGTAAAGTTAGCATGTACAAGATTTTGGTACTACAACAATATTACATTTAATGTTGTTTTAAGTCCTTATGAGAGCAACTAATCAATGCATAGACTTTCCTATGTAAGGGGTTCACCATTCAAGTGATGGATGGACGGATGAAAAGAATAGGACACTCATCAACTTTTAGTGGCTTTAGGGGGCAGCTAGTCTTTTTGAAATTAGTTGATGCCTCCAATGAAATAAAAAATGTAGAGACCTTGTGCAACATGTTGGATAAAAATATCTCTCTCTTCAAAGGGAAAACCCTGGATAAAGGTCCCACTGAGATGGAAATAAGCATAGCTAAAGCTTGGCATTAGAACCTGGATGCCAATTCGTATGACAACTCCAAAATTCTTGCTAGGAGAGCCACTATTTGGAAACCCTCTGACAGGGGCTGGTTTAAACTAAACTTTGATGGGTTTGCTAAGGGCAACTCGGGCAGAGCAAGTATAGGAGGTGTGATCAAGGATCACAGAGGAAAGTTGGTGGCTGGTTATGTTGGGGGAATTGGTCTTCATTCTTCTATGATAGTGGAAGCTAAAGCGCTGTTAAAGGGCTTACAGATAGTTGTTTCCTTGGGGATAGAGAACCTGCACATTGAAGGTGACTCTAAGTCCATTATTGATGCTATTAATTTTGATAGACTGTTGGGGTGGAACACTAAGGATATTCTTCTTGACATTAGATTCCTTGTGTCCAAATTAAAATTAAAGGTGGCCAGTCATATTTACAAAGAGGGGAACCAAGTGGCTGACGCCTTAGCCAATTTTGGCTCACTGGAAATTGTCGAAATGCTGGCGTGATTTAAGTTTACTTCCGCCTAATATTCAAAGTATTATAGTGAAGGAACAAAGCCCTTACTTGACCCATGATGAAAACACAACAAGTGCTTAGCTGGATTTCTAGGGGGTCCACATGCTTTTTCGTTGGGCTATGTGGTCTTATTGTTTTGATGAGATGGATGATTAGCTGTATCGATGGGATGGATAACAAGTGGATTTTTTCAAATTATAGGATGGAGCCCGTTTGGAAAAAGGAAATCATGTTTTGCTGCGACAAGTACAGGTTGATTAATTCTAAGCCAGACCGTACTTGTTGTAATATCCTTATGGGGATTTACTTAACATCGCAGATTTTCAAATTCTTTGTTTTCGATTTTGATGTGACTTGTAATTATGAGACGAAGCTCCTTTTTGGCTTTTCTTTATCCGCTATTTTGGTTTCGCGCCTTATAGCTTCTATTTGTGGTTTAACTAAAGTTGACCAACCCTTAAATGTTATCAATTTAGAGACTTCTAACTATGGCCCCGTGGCTATCCTACCTAGATTTTAGTATTTATGCTACATGGAAGGCAATCCTTCCCTATCAATCATGTCCTTTTTGCTTAGCTATTTGTGCGAGGAAATCCTCATTAATGCCTCTGCTAAGATTGTTTCAGGGGAATTATTTACTCATGCATGTGACTTGTCCTTAGGCTTGATTCCCAAAGATTGTCGTTTTTGGCTTAAATGCCTTATTGTGCGGGTGATTTTTCACATTGCAATTATCTCTAACATTCTGTTTTTTCAGGGTTCCTGGTTTTACTGTGCGCAGTGCAGTATCATGGGGGGTGATAGGGTGTGGACGGAGCCGGATAAATGCAATGAATTTCGCAAGGATCCACTGCTCTAGCACATTTGTGTCAAAGGTGGCATTGCTCCTCTGGTGGAGAGACTTGTGGGTCATGACCCTAATCTGTCGACCTAGTTTGCCAACTCTTGGAAGAATCGACATGTGTCTTTGGGAGGCATCTCCTTTACGGTGGATGAGGAAGTGATTGCGCAGGCAACAGGTCTCCATTGCTCTGGCATGAAGCATCCTAAACATTCGAAGACCCAGGACAATGTTAGTATGGAAAAATTCTTTGTGGGAGATGAGAAGCCAGTGTGCAACCAGTCTGGGTTTGAACAGAAGGATCTTCCTCAGCCATGGAACCAGGTGTGTCTCACGCTGATGAAATATGTCACAATGGAAGGAAGGTACAAGACCTATTACTTCTACCATTTTCCCTTGTTAAATCACCTTAGGCATAAAGTTTTACTGAGCTTTCCCTTTTTTCTGCTAATGGACCTTGAAAACTCAGTCGAAAAATGTGTGGAGTCTGCTGCTTTAAATCCCAATGAAGCTACTCCCCTGCCGCTCCACCAGGGTCTTATCCTAAGACTCTACCACTTTCATTTGGCTTTATGCCCTTAAAAACCCATTTCGACCGTCCGAATTGAGGAAATTGAGCCCCCCACTGAGACCAACTTATCTCCTGCCGAATCTAAAGGCCCTGTCAGGAAGAGTCACCTAGTCCCTATTGATTCTCAGAAACCCAAACCTGCTACCAAAAAACTTAAGGGCATCGAGGGAGCTGCCCAAACTAGTGTGGCGGCTAGCTTGTGTAACCTCAAGTCTACCCCTGCTAAGACCTCCAGTAAGCCTGCCCCGAAAAAGAAAGGTAAGGAGGAAAAGGGGCCTCCGAATAAAGGGAAAAATGTTGTGAGCAAGAACTCGTTAGGTGATACGGTGGTTGCGGAGACTGTGATTATTGGATGTGATGCCATCATTCGGCGCTCTGGCAGGTTGGCAAAGAACAAGAAAAAAGTGCAGGTTAGGGATTTGGACATTGAAGAAGAGCTGTCGAACAACAAAGATAGTAGAGTTGAAGAGGTGTCGGATGACGAGGAAGGTGAGAAAGCCAAAGGTCCCTCTTCCATTCCTGACAAGGGTAACTTGCTCAAAAGGAGGTTTCGGCCTCTCACTCGTCTGAACCGCTCGATATTGAGCAAAATGATCCCGACTACACTATGGGCGGCGGGGAGGAGCTCGGTGTGCTAAAAGAAAGAATGGACAAAATGGGCAAAAAATTCAATGGTTTGACTCGATTTACAGTCAAATTAGTTCACTGTGTCACTAGTACCCTGTCGGTTGTCATGACAGACGAGATGGAGATGAAGAAGACTGAAGACCGCCAAGAGTGGATCGGTGATGATTTGGTTCAACTTCTCTCAAAGAACTGGGAGAATGCTAGCTAGTCTGCTACTGGTTTGTTGTTGGTCCGAGTGTTGTTAGTCCACGTCTGGTTTTTTGTTTGGTGTTTTCTTATGATGCTTTTTTGATCTTGGTCTCCTTTGGCCCTTGTGGCTCTCTGTGAACAGTACAGCACCCTGAAAATGTTGCTTACTTTATCAAAAACATGTTGGATGATGTGGTGATGGAGGTGGGTGTGGAAAATGTCATTCAAATAGTGATTGACAATGTTGTTGCATATGTGGCAGACAATAGATTTCTAGAGGCAAGGCACCCTCCATTGTTTTGGAGCCCTTATGTTTCCCATTATCTTGGCCTACTCCTTGAAGACATAAGTAAACTAAACTAGGTGAAGAATGTGGTTAAAGATGCAAGGAATATCACAAAGTATATCTACAACCACACATGGGCCTAAATATTATGAGAGAGCACATGAATGACAAGGATCTCATGTAATCAAGAGTCACATACTTTGCCACTAATTTCCTAACCTTGTAGAGTATAAGGAAATTATAAAACACTATTTCCTTCTATCATACTTAAATTCTTTCAAAAATACTATTCTTAGAATTGGAGTTCTTTCCATTTTATATCATGACCAAAACCTATTGCATTTGCAACTCAAAGAAATTTTAAATTGTAATTTTTTTTACCGTCGACATTTTTATTTATTTTCATCATATTATCATTTTTAGTAATAGGAAACATTAATCATCTAGACAAAAAAAATTATAATTGCAATCTACATCTTTGAATTGATTTTGATCATGGATACTAAATTATAAACTTGCTTAAAAAAAAAGGTTAACATGTACTCCTAATATATCAATTTATTAGGAAAATTTCCACTACTAAAACCATGAACAAATAAGATGGCTCAAAATTTCTTCTCCAAATAATGTCAAAAATATATGGAAAGAAGTAATTCAGTAAACATTTGGAAAGGTATGTATAAGAGACCTATAGTTTGACGGTTGAGCACTTTGATGGTTTATAGGAAGTCCTACATTCAAAGTCCTTCTCAAGTCATCAATGCTTAACATGATAGCAAAGCTAGACTATGTGGCTTCAAACCAATGTGTGGCTTGAGAGAGGCATTGATGTCACCTTACACCCCATGAAAAAATAGCTAATTCTATCAAGGGTAACTTATAGTGATAATAGGGGGAGAAGCATCTAAGTCATGATCATAAAGAAAAAGTATTTAGGACTAGTATTTGTTTTTAAATATAAAGACATCAAAATTTTAAAATAAATTTAAAATAAATAAAATAATTCTACAGTAAAATAAAGTAAAGACACCAATTTTTTTTAAATATATAGTAAATAAAATAACATAATTTATAAGTTTAAATAAAAAAATAGTTCTATGTTTTTTTACTTATCTATAATTTAATTTAACAAAACAAATAAATAAAACCTTTAGTAGCCACAAATATATTTTTTATAATAAATAGTGGTTTTTTGTAGAAACCCTAGTTTCCCTGAAATCTCTGTATTTGACTGTTTTTTGGTTTTTTTGAAGGTTTTTGATTTTTTTTTGATGTTTTGAGCAATAAATGAAGAATGCGACTTTGCTTGAAAAATAATAATAAATTTAAATAAAATACTTCAACTCTGAAAACTGTGAAAACTACTGATAATAATGTTGCCAGATAATCTATTATACTTCTGAGATGATTACATTGAAGATCAAATAACATGCTAAGTAAAAGGCAACAAACATTTGAAAACCTGATTTTTGAAACAGCAATAAATGATCTGGTGAATATGGTACGGCTGCAACAAATAAGAGCTTCTCCTCTTGTCTGGCGATCTCCACTGCCTTCTGAAACCCCAGCGCCCTCAAAGAAGCAAACTGGAAAGCTGAAAGGGAGGCGTTTCTCTTGAAGATGAAAGTACGGCTCAAGGACAGAAAGTACGGCCTGCTGCAAGGTACGGCCTGTCAGAAACAGCAATGAAGATTGTACGGCCTCCTCTGTAATCACTGTCCAAGTCTCTGAAATGATGCGCCTAGATGAATAGTTAACCTCTGAATGCAAATACTGAAAGAACTCTGAAGATAATGAATTCTCTGAAGCTCTGTGATTTCTCCTGAATGAAGAAACCTCTGCTGCAATAAATCAAGTGCTATTTCACACCCTCTGAATTGCTTCCAGTGGAGATGGCTCGTTCCCCAAGGAATTCGAACTCGAAACCCTAAAGTCTCTTGCTCAGATCAAAGTTGATCAATTCTCAAATTCAATAATCTCATAATGGCACACAAACCAATGCAAAACCCTTTATCTCTTCAAAAGTGCGATTTCCACAAAGATAGGGTTTTAATAAAATATTCACTTTTAATTCTTTTAATTTCTCCATAGTCTCGGCTCGAATATTTAAATCATAATTTAATTGCCAAATAGGCCCCTTCTGATGATGGCGCACCCCTCAAGAAGAATCACTTAAGTTATAATTTAATAAGCTATAATCCATATTATAATCATTAAATAATTAATATTTAAATAATACAATTAAATACACATTCTGCTACTCAACCACATTGTTCCTGCCTAGTCGCATCAACATCAAGGGATTCAATGTCGCCAATCTCATACCGCTAAAAATAAAGGGTCCCAACACCGCCAGAACTGCTAAAAATAGCAACTCTGCAAAAAGTCTCCGATCGAGCCCAAACGAAAGACTACTGATCAAACTCTGCTAACTGGAGCTGAGCCAAGCTCCCAAGTGACCCTCTATCCAGTCTATCAGCCTACGAGGGTTGTGTGATAGGCCAATCCTGTACTCTGAGAGATGTCACTGAGAAGGGGACGTGACATTTTTCAAAAAGTAAAATAAAAAATTATATAAATTATAGAAAAAATGAAATAGCTCTTCAAATAAATAAAATAATGATTTAATAAGAATTAAAATTAATGTTTATGTGTATGTGGTAAATAAAACAACAAATTCAATATAAACATTTGGAGAGTGATATCTTTTAGATAGATGTATTTAAGATACCTATATTAGAACACCCAACTCATAAAAAATTTTAGGTTTTTGTTTTAATTAATTTGAATAGAAATAAATAGTGTTAAACACACAAATATAAAACTTAAATGTTCCAAAGTTAATAATTATTTTGAGGATCATAAATTTAAATTTTCTAACCTAACACAATATAAAGACAATACTTTTACAATTCATACGATAAATTTAAATACTGACTTATACATAGAATAATAGAAGGGTTTCCAAATGCATAAATGCTAGAAAGAAAAGCTAACAAAAATTTTACACTTGAAATAGAAAAAATTCAAAATTCAATTCCAATTAAAATCAAGAAAACAATGGATGGCGTTCGCATGCTCTGCAAGCCGAGCTAGGGCGACCATGCCCTAGCTCGTTCTCTGTGTGTTGCTCGCTTCTACATTGTGGGGGGGGTTTTTTTAAGCTATCAGGGTTGTGGTGGTGGGGTTTTTTCTTTTCTGGAGGCCTTCTTGCTGCCGTTTGGGTGGCTTGTGGGTGGAAGGGTTTTGATCCTTCCTTTGGGGTCTTTTCTTTTTTTCCATTTCTTGCAAAAGTGTCCTGGGGGTTTGCATGCCTGTTGAGGATCTTGTTTTATGCTATGCAGGGTGGGGAAACATCTGGGGCTAGCCCCAAATTGGATTTCCGATCAGCATTTGGTTCGAAGCCTTCGGCGCATGGAGTGAATGTTTTTGATAATACACTGTTTTCTTCAAAGATGGAGATGAATGATCTAGGATCGGTTAGTGGTTCCCGAATAACGAAGATTAATGGGTGTTTGGAAAGATGCAAAGAGCGACCAAAGTTGATTATCCCGATGGAAATGCTTGCAGATGATATTGAATACTATTCAAGGCACTCTTTTTATTGCAAGTTCATGGGTTTGAGAGTCTCGCTGCAATTTTTGGAATCCTGGGCTCAGCGGACTTGGATGCCGGAGGGGGAGATGGAGATTAGGCTCCTTGCAACAACTTTTTTATGGTCTCTTTTGATTGCATGGCAGATCGGAATAAGGTCTTCGAGGGTGGCCCCTATTTTTATAACTAGGTGGGTTTGTTTATCAAGCCATGGCATGCTGGCTTCAACCCGACTGAGGCAATACCGAGTCGGATTCCAGTTTGGGTTCGGTTGCCGTGGTTTCCAGTTGAGTGTTGGCGGGATGATGTGTTGCATTTGGTGGCTTCAATGCTCGGTAAACCTGTTGGGTCTTCACAACAGACGCAGTATAAAAAGGTAATGACTTTTGCTCGTATCTGTGTAGAAATTGATTTAAGCAAGCCACTGCCAGATTCTGTTGAAGTGAGTGCTGGATCATATACTTGGGTTCAACAGCTAGATTACGAAACCCTACCTTTTCGGTGTCGTCTTTGTCATGAATATGGTCACTTGCAGCGTAGGTGCCCTAGGGCTAAGCCTGTGGTGCCCCAACCTTCTCAGCCTTCTCGTAATCCACCTAGGACTGATAATGGTAAGGAGCCTATTCCAGGTGATGGTAATGGAGATGATGGTTATGTCCCTGTCAAGGCTCGCAATAGGAATCGGGGCCAGAAGCGGACCTTGAGGGAGAGGCAGGATGATGAAACTTTTAATAGGTTTGAGGTGCTGGATGATCTCAGCCAGGAGGAAGTGAATCCGGGGTTGCTGAACTTGGATCAGGGAACTTTGGGTACAGGACAGGATGGGCCACCATTGGAGGCCATGCAGGTTGTGCAGGAGATTGGGGTTGGGCAGATGGATACGGATCAACAATTGATTGTCCAGACTGAACAAGAATCTTCTATTGGAGCTTCGAAGAGTGGTGGAGGTGGTTCCCCATTGCCCCTGAAAGGAGGCAAGGATGTGGGGAAGAGCTCTTTGGCCTCCTCTCGTTTGGGTATTCAGCAAAATGAACTGAAGAAAGGGGTTGGTGACAGGACTTCCAAGCTGGGAAGGAAAAAGGATATGGAGAAGATTAAATTAACTGGGGAAACTTTGGTGGAGTCAGGGTCAGTCAAGACTCTGGATTCACATTTTTCATGCCCCCAGAAATGATTGTTCTCTCATGGAATGTAAGGGGCTTGAACAGTGGCCCTCACAAAAAGTTGTTCGTGATTTGGTTAGGAATCATTCTCCGATGTTCTTTTTCTTCAGGAGACTAAATTATCTGTAGATAATATGTTGGCCATGGCTCCTAAGTTGTGGAAATATGGTGAATGCCAGTGTGTGGGGGCTCTTGGTGCTTCCGGAGGGGTGGCTTGCTTTTGGAACCCTTGGAAGATTTTCCCTCTCTGGTGGATGTCCTCTAGATCCTCTATATCCCTAGTCGCCTCTTGGTATGAGACTGGTGAGTGTATTCTCCTCTCTAATGTGTATGCTCCTGTTGAGTTTCTTGGGTAAACAATTTCTATGGTCCCATCTTCGTTTTTTTCGTAGCTTAGCTCCTTACCATCCGTGGGTTATGGCTGGTGATTTTAATGCTATTGTGGAGTTGTCTGAGAAAAGAGGTGGAATTCCTAGGTTGGAGCCTTCTGCTCTGTTATTCAGAGATAGCATTTCTGAATTAAATCTTATTGATGTTCTGCCAAGTAATGGTCGCTTCACTTGGAATAATAGGAGAATTGGTGAGAGTTGTGTTGCTGAGAGGCTAGATCGATTCTTAGTTTCCTATTATTGGGTTGGAGACTTATGGTCCACTCGATCTGAAATTCTTGATTGGAGAGGTTCTGATCATTGGCCTATTAAGCTTAGTATTATCTCTGCTTGGGGGCCTCGTTCTCCCTCATTCAAGTTCCAGCTTATGTGGTTACGGGATCCTACTCTTCATGAACATGTGGCTGAGTGGTGGCAGATTGGTAGACCAACTTTTGGTACAGCAATGTACACATTCTCCAAGCTTCTTCAGTTTGTCAAATATCAACTTAAAAGGTGGAATCGGCGATGTTTTGGTAATATCTTTCATGCTAAGGTTGCTGCCCAGGAGGAGTTGAATAATATTATGCGGTTGATTCGTGAGAATGGGGCCTTCTGAGGATCTTCTAAGGGAGGAGGCTAAGACTTTGAAAGTGGTTGAGGAATTTGAATTGCGGGAAGAAATCTATTGGAAGCAAAAGGCCTGGGTTGAATGGTTATAGGAAGGTGATAAAAACACCGCCTTTTCTTCAATTCTGTGAAGGACAGGAGGCATGGTAATTCCATTCCTATTCTGGTGAATGATAGGGGTGAACGTCTTGCCTCGTTTCAGGAAATCTCTGCTGAGGCATCTTAGTATTTTGCTACTTTATTTAGGGAGGATTCACGAGGGGGCTCTGTTGAGGAAGCACAGGTTCTTTCTTGTATTCCTCAGTTGGTCTCCAGGGAGGCGAATGAGTATCTGATGAAAGATATCTCTCTTGATGAGCTGGAGGGGATTGTGTTTCAGATGAAGAAGGGTAAAGCTCCTGGTCCCGATGGTTTCCCGATTGAATTTTTTTAGGAATTCTGGGATATCATAAAGTTGATCTTCTGGCGGTTGTCCTTGAGTCCCAGAGGAATAAACAGATGCTTCGTGCTCTGAATTCCACCTTCCTTGCTCTCATACCCAAGTGTGAAGGGGCTGATAGGTTATCTCAGTTCCGGCCTATCTCTCTTTGCAATGTGGCTTATAAAATCATTTCAAAGTTATTGGCTGAGAGATTGAAGAAGTGGCTTAAAGTGCTGATTTCAGAGGAACAGAGTGGATTTGTGGCAGGTCGACAGATTCTTGACGGGGTTGTCATTGCTACGGAGACCATCCACTCCATGGACAAACTCCCATGAGAAGGCTATGTTCATTAAGCTGGATATGGCTAAGGCTTATGACAGGGTTAGATGGTCTTTTTTGCAGAAGATCCTTGTTTCTTTTGGTTTTGGTGAGGAGTGGATCCAATGGGTCATGAGCTGTGTCACGTCTGTTTCCTTCTCAGTTTTGATAAATGGAGATCATTCTGAACTTTTTGGTGCCTCTAGGGGTTTGCGCCAAGGGGATCCTCTTTCTCCGTATCTTTTTCTGCTTCTTGTGGAAGGCCTTGGTCGTTTGTTGAAAAGAAGGGTGGAGCTTGGCATCATTCAAGGTTGGCGATGGGGTGGAGACTTGCCTCCGCAATCTCATTTGCAGTTTGTTGATGATACTGCCCTGATGGGGATGGCTACTGTTAGGGAAGCTACTAACTTGAGGCAGGTGTTGGACATATATCTTGTTGCTTCAGGACAATTGATTAATGAGGAGAAGTCTTCCATATTCTTCTTCAATACGCCAACCCCCATACAGAGAAGAATTGCTAATATCTTGAGGTTTCAGATAGGGGTTCTCCCTTTGACGTATCTGGGTTTCCCAATTTCTTTCATCTTCCCAAGGGTTCTTGGCGTAATATTATTGATAAGTCTGCAAAATTTAATCATTGGACCCACAGATGGTTGTCTTTTGCTGGTTCAGCTTCTCAAGTCGGGTGGTGCAGGCTCTCCCTACCTACGATGTATGCTTCGTGGTCTGGCGAGTTTTCTGAGGAGTTGGATTCTCTTGAAAGGCGCTCTTATGGGCGGGAAGTTTTTCATCCTCCAAGCGGAGCCCGGTCAGGGATGTTGTGCGCCCAAAGCAATTTGGTGGTCTTGGTCTTCATACCGCATTATCCGAGTGGCTGTGGGTCGCTAAGCTATTTTGGAGATGATGTGTGGAATAGGATCAGCCGTGGGCCAGGATATTATCTCATAAGTATTTCCCGGGGATTCCACGGCAGGATCTCCCTCATTACCCTCTTGAGGGGAAAGGTTCAGTGATTTGGAATACTCTTCAGAAGGGTGCAAAGCTTATCAAGGAAGATTTATTTTGGATTTGTAGAAGGGGAACTGAAGCTCTCTTCTGGTTGGATTTTTGGGATGGATTCCCTCCACTTACTTCTCAGTTCCCCAACCTACTTCCTTTGTGCCAAAGATTTCTCGAGGCTGGCTGAGCTAGGGTGAGTGACTTCAAGTCTGTTGCTTCTTTTGGTCAGTTGGAGGTAGCTCATTGGAAGGATCCCACAGTGTGGCCAGATTTGGGACTTGCGGAAGAAAGTGCTGAGCTTCACAAGATTCTTCATAGTAGGAGTTGTAGTTCTCTTCTGGAAGAGGATATTCTTGCTTGGACCCACAATCCTAAGGGGGTTTACTCTGTTGCTTCTGGTTATCAGGTGTTATTGGCTCAGAAGCTAACTGGGGCAGAGGTTCATTAGTGGAAAAGGGTGTGGAATAAACTCTTGTGGCCCAAATGCAACTGCTTTGTTTGGACTTTGGCTTGGAATAGGTGCTTGACCTGGGATAACATTCGTAAACGGGGATTTCAAGGACCTTCAATTTGTGTTTTGTGTGGGGGAGCAAAAGAGGATTCTTCGCATTTGTTCTTTCGGTGCCCCTTTGTTGTGCAGCTTTGGCATTGGTGGTGGGAGGTGTGGAAGCTTCCTTGTAATCATGCGTGCTCTTTGGTTGAATTCTGGGATAGTATGGGAAGACCTCCTTCTATGGCTTCCTTTTTGCAGGAAGTTTGGTTCGTGGGCCCTACCTTTCTGCTTTGGCAGATTTGGCTGGAGCGGAACCGCCGAATTTTTCGTGATCAGAAGTTGGTGGGTCAGCAAGTTTGGATGCATATGCTAGGAATGGTGCAGGAGTCAGTTTTAGCTAAATGTGATGTGGTTTTCCCCTTGGAGAGAGGTGATGTTGAGTTGGTGGCCAGACTGGGTCTTCAAGAAATTCATTCATCTTTTGTCAGTTCCAGGAACTGTAGGCATGGGAAAAAGAGGGTTCAACGAGTTGGAAGGTGGTTACCTCCTCCCAATGGATTTTTAAAGATCAATACTGATGGTTCTTCTAGGGGAAATCCTGGGCCTGCTGGAATTGGTGGGGTTGGCAGGGACTCAGGGGTCGGTGATTTTTCTGTTCTCTATACATGAGGGGGTGAAGACTGTTAACTTCATGGAGGGTCTGGCAATTCTTCATGCTATTGAGAGGGCCCTTGCTTTGGGATGGAGAAAGGTTATATGTGAAGCTGATTCACAGATTTTGATTAATCTCTTGAATGAGCAAAAGATATCTGATATAAATTGGCAGTTGGCTTCGGTGGTTCAGCGGATTCTTCAGGTTAGTTCTCGGATGGAGGCATCCTTTGTTCACATCCCAAGGGAGTGGAATCGTGCTGCCGACTGCTTGGCCAAATGGGCCTCTGAGCATGATAGTGGTTGGAAGGTTGAGGATTGGGATCAGGTTAACCCTGAGCTGCATCTGGATTTAGACCGGTTCTTGGAGGAGGACAGGAGGATACATGGGGATAGTTGATGTTGTTTTATGCTATGGGGTTTTTGCCTTGTTTTCTGGGGCTGGGTCCCTTGGTTATTATTATAATGCTCTTTTATGATTTCTAATAAAGTTTTTACCCCTTTGTTTTCAAGAAAAATCAAGAAAACAATAAAATAATATATTCTCAAATTTTGTTTACCTGTTTTGTATTATTAAATAATATTTTTAATTATTTGTATATATGAAAATAATTTTATTACAAATTAATTTTCTTACCTTTACAATTTTATAACTTTTAGTTCCTCTTCTGATTAAACCAATATTTTTTGATATCATATTCCTTTCTCATTAGTTTCAATTTAATTTATGAAATAAATTCTATTCACTCTTTTTAATATGTTTAAGAACATATAGAACAATTAATCTTATAAACTATGCATCAATCTAACATTAAAAAATTATAAAGACTTTCTGCAGAAGCAAGTCCAAGTTATTTCCAAAGATACGCTCTCATACCAGTACATATGATAGCCTGAAGATGACATTTATCGTGCTTTTTTCGATACTTATTTTGTATGCATCTTTGAAAATTTGCATCTTTCCACTTGAGACATTCCGGGCCTTGTCTACAGCTACTTCAATTGTATTGGAACTGCCTTTCTGCATCGTACTTTGGAAGATTACAAACACATTTTTTGAAATCCAACTAATCATAATAAAAATACCATGAAATTTAGATCTTATTAACAGATGTTTGCTGTAAATGGGGATTAATCTCAAATAGATTTTACTCTTCAAAGTTTAAATGAACAGGTAGGATAAATTTACTTGTGAACTATGCTATTTTACAATTTGCTTGGCTCATTATGAAGTGTAGGGAAATCATTTCATGGGGTATTAGGAGTAGAAAATTTATCTAGTTTAGACTGAAACAGAAACATGTATAAATGAGCAAAAAAAATAATCTAGTTAAAAGACTGCCTAGTACAAAGGGAAAAAGAAACGTGCATAAACTTAAGTTGGATATCTATCAATAGACGATAATTCAAATGCTTTTGTGTCCATAATAGTGGGCCATGTTGGACCCACCCCTCAAAGCTTCCCATTGAAATGTATCATAATTAATTGAAAACTTATTTGTTAGTAGTCTGAAATTTTGGTAAAATGTTTTCAAATCCCCTTACTAAACTTTCTGTCATATATTTAGTCATCCCTATCATCAAATTATATAAAAGGATAGATCGGTCATTTAATATTTGTGATTCTACATTGTGATTTTTTTTTTTTTTATTAAATATAAACAAACAAAAAAGCAATACAAAAAATAATTTTAAAATGTAGGGATTCGTAGATTATGATTCTATCACAAAGAAAAATCTAATAGAAGTCAAAAATAAATATTACAATAATCATTTTTTAAGACAGATTATTAAGATATTTTTCAATAATTAAATATTTTAAAAAAAATCTTTATGCTAATATTATAAAAAAAAATTAATAATTAATTTTCTTATGTTAATATTTTAAAAGAATTCAGCTTTCGAGAATCAGTTGGTTGAGCTATTGAAAGATACCAACAACCAACACAAGTTTGAAACCCAATTCATCCAACCACTACAAGAGTCCAGGGCATCATCGGGTATTCACATGGCCCAGGGTTTAGTTTTGGCTCACCTATACTAACTCAGCAATAGAGTCATAGTTGTTGAGCCAAAGACACCCGAAGTTATTAAAAAAAAAATTAAATAAAAATTGATTTTATGATCTTGAAAAAAGTGTATGTATTAAATCTTTATAAAAGAATTTAATTTTGCAATCTTGAAACAAGTGCATGAACTAAACCTTTTCAATGTGTTTGGAAGTAGATTCATAGTATTTTCTCTCCTTGTCATCTAGGATTTTTTCTACTAGATACAACCATGGGGCTTGGTCACATTATCAGATTTTAGAATTTCTTTCAAGCTTCTATTTTGTTTCAGTTTCCAAAGGCTAGAAATTGTGCTATTTTCAATACAAAAATTTATATTATTCTTCTCTCAACCAAAAGTTCATGTGCATACTTTAATTTTTTTAACCTTTAAGTTGGGTGATTTTGAGCAAGACCATAGATCTAGGACTGATTTTTTATAAACCTTCCATTATATACTCGTAACATTTTATATTTAATATATGATATTTATAAAAGTCTTTCTGCTTAAAAGAGAAAGTTACTAACAAAAAAGATCTACCAAATCAGTTATTCAATTCCAATTCTCCCCATTGACATGATGTGTAATGTTATTTGTAAGAAAAAAACTTTCGTCAAAAAAATGATTTACTATTATCTTTAAAGAGGATATAGGGAAATGGAGTAAAAATTGAAAGAAGGGGAAAAGTACCATTCCGCTTAGAACTAGAATCTCCAGTACGAGCTTGGAACTGAAATCCAAATCTTCAAATCCGAATTTTGAACAATCTTCAATTTGTGATTTATAAAGAAGTTGTGCATCCTCTAAGTATAAACTTATGTATTCTCTAAGTATATTAATTTATTTTTTTATAAAATTATTTGAATTATGACAAATTGATGATTAAAATAAACTTTTGTATTCTCTAAGTATATTAATTTATTTTATTATGTAATTATGTTTTCACTTTTTTCCCTTGCTGAGTCCCCAATCCAAATCAAAATTTTAGGTTGCCGCATTTTCAAACTATGTCCTCAAGCATTGGGGGAGTGCTCTATGTGCTAGACTCATTTCTCACCACACCCTTCTCAATAGAGGGGCTAGACTCATCGCCACAAGGGAAAGCTTTTGGGCAAGTGTAGGGTGGTGTCGAGGCTTATGTTGTGCCTTCACCACCAGGTTGGAAAGTGTTGGTGCCACTTACAGTTCAAAATCCTCAAGAGGGCTGCGAGGACCCTCATCCTCCTTTTGAAGAGCCATCCCCTTAGGTGGTTCCTCACCCAAAGATAACTACCTCATGAATGTCCATCATAACTACCTCCGGACTGCATTTTTTTATAAACCTTTCATTATATAATCTACATTTTATATTTAATATATGATATTTATAAAAGGCTTTCCACTTTAAAAGAAAAAATTACTAACAAAAAAGATCTACCAAATCAGCTATCCAGTTCCCATTCTCCTCATTGACATGATGCATAATATTATTTGCAAGAAAAAATCTCGCCAAAAAAATTATTTACTATTCTCTTTAAAGAGAATATAGGAAAATGGAATAAAAATTGAAAGAACAGGAAAATTACCGTTCCGCTTGGAACTACAATCTCCAGTACGAGCTTGGAAGTGCAATCCAAATCTTCAAGCCCAGTCTTTGAACAATCTTCAATTTGTGATTTAGAAAGCAGTTGTGCATCCTGACTCTGACATTCTGACACAAGTCCCAAAAAAACTAATATTATAACGAAAGCCCACCTGCTTTCCATGGCCATCGCAACCACCACTGCCACTGTGACCAGCACCGCCGCCTTTTAATACGGAAATTTCAATTCATCCTATTTTTAATCAAATTCACAAATATATTTGCGAATTCTGCCAGCCTTTGAGAGCACGGTCTCGCTATCCGTCCCCGAAAAAGTCATCAGCAAGGATAATCTCGGAATGGCGAGTTCGAGCTTTTATGTACGAGTATCGCCTTTCTGGATTTTAATCAGGTGCAACCAAAGATATCTGAGAAACGGCAGGCAGTTATTACGTAAATAAAACAGCAACGGAAGGATCGGAACGAAATGAGGGAGCAACAGAACCTGGGTACGCAGTCGTGGAACCGGAAGAACCAAGCTTTTCCAGAAACACGACGGAAAGGTACCGTTTCAAGTTCTGACGGACGAAATGCGGTTTCTGTTGCGAATGGCCGTTTCTAGGCCTGTCGTTCCATTTCTGGCCGTTGCCCGGGAGTTCCCCATTTTCCGTAAAAGTCGACAACAAATTCTGTGATTATTTTAGCCCTTTCCCTTCTTCGTCGGAGATGTTAGAAAGTGATCTTTATTTTAAAATCAAATCTACCTTGTCTGGGAATGACATTTCTATAGAAAATAGAAAAATTATAAAGAGGGGATTTGATTTTCAAGCATTTGAATACCACTTAGCACATCAAATTGAAAGGATTTGACCCTGTTTTGTGTTGAACATATATATGGTCACATTGCTCCTCCCGCTGTTGTTGCCGCCGCTGTCCAGTACTCAACACTCTCAAGATTCATATTCTTCTTCATAGCAGCCTCGAATCTCTTTAACACGGCCCGTTATGGTCATTTATAATTTTTGTTTTTTATAAATATTATTTATATTTATAGTTTCTATATTTAAAATTTTGAAAATGTATATGTATATAATATTCATTTCTTATATGCAACCTCTAAATTTATTTATTTTTGTTACTGTAGTTTTTGTTTCTTGTAACATAGCTTCAACGTTGGTTAGGGTTATGTCCAGTAAATGCAACATTGAACATTGTTTTTCTCTAGATCTGATTTTCAGCGATTCAAATTTCAACTGTAACATTTCAATTTTATGTAAATATTCCACTGGGCATCTTTAAGTAACTGTCATCCAACTAGGCTAGGGTGGTGCTTTATAACTTTGATGGGGTCTTGGGGCATTGAGGTTCCTTATTCTAGTTTGTTAGAATGAAGGTTTAATTATAAGGGAGAATGGAAGATGCAATATTTGAGGTTGGAATTATGGAGGGGATTAATGTGATCTAGTTTTTTTTTTAATGTGAAATATATTATTTTTAAAAGAAGTGTTTTGTTTATTTTTAGATTGTTTGATGAAGTTTAATGTTTTCCTTATTTTCAAGATTTAAATTCAATGATTAATTTTTAGTTAATTTTAAAACCCATCAATTTTTTTTATTATTTCTTTATTTTCAAGAATTAAAGTGGATCAAATCTTTTTTAGTTCTTTATTTTTAATATTTGAAGTTGATTCTCATCTAGTTAGAAGTTAATTGTGGAAGGAAAAAAATTTTCATGTGATTTAGTCTTACAAAGGTGCTTCTTTAAATTTGAAGTACACTCATTTTTTAAATAATTTTGCTTATTTTTAGACTGTTTGATAGAATTTAATATGTTCACTCAAATGTTAAGGCAATTATGCAATAAAGCTTAATAGACAATGTCAATGTTTTGTTTCTCACATTTAAAAGGTAAAGAGTGTCTTATGTGCTTACATTTTTTCAAACTTCTTGTTCTTATGCTAGTAGAATTGCTAGGCAATAGTTTCAAGAGTGGTTATAGTGGGCTACAAGTAGAACATTGCAAAATTAATCTAATTTGACTTGAATCATAATCCTAACTTTGGAATCTATAGGTGCAATCAAGTTCCACTTATTGTGACTAAAAATAAAATACCAATGTGAACATTTAACCTTCTAATAAGAAGCAATGACTAGTTAATGTTTGATTACTTGAAAATTCGTTGCTAGCTATATTTGATTATTAGAACTTGTTATGTTCCTTTATCTCTTTAATGATTACTACATGATAAATTGTATTATGAATTTCATGGATTGATTATTATTTTTTTGGTTTATAATAATAAACACAAATGTTTTCAATTAGAATCTACGGTGCATTTTATTTAGTCTATTGTCTATAATAGTCATTTATTAGTCTAAAACAGACGTTCATTAGTATGTTCCATAGTTGTTTAGGTTCAAATGCAGGTGCTTGGTTCTTGATTTGTTTCCATAATATCATGCAACTTGATACACTTTCAATTGGATAGAACTGTATCAGTTATTTTTTGTGAAAGTTTGATCTTATTTGTACCACATTCCACAAACATAGACTAGTATAATCTTCAATTCCACCAACACAGATTATGTTACTTGATCCTTGCTTGATGGAGTGTTCTATGTTAAAATGTTTGCATGCTTACCAAGTATATAATCTTTTATCTAACTCTCTAGATGTCTGTTTTGCATCATTATCAAAGATGATATCTTTCCATCTATTTGCATGCATGTTCCTTGATCTTAGTATTTATTATCTGGTTCTAAGAAAATTCACTGTTAGCAATTCACCGTTGAAAATTCACGTCAACAATTTATCGTAAGAAAATTCATTGCCATGACAAATTCACCTCAAGGAAAATTCACCAGGTCAACAATTCACCACCGCTATTTCAAAGACTTTGAAATTCTTTTTGCAAAAGAATAATTTTCACCACATTAATAACCTTCATTATTCTTTTGCCAAAAAATAATCAAAGTCTTGAAAATATATATTAAAAATGTTAATGCAATGAATTTTCTGCAGCGGTAAATTACTGACGGTGAATTTTCTTTGAGGTGAATTTGTCATGACGGTGAATTTTCTTGCGGTGAATTGTTGAGGGTGAATTTTTCAACAGTGAATTGGTGACGATGAATTTACCTGATACATTATTACTTGCTAAAAGCCCTAGTATAAAAAGTTAATAGTTTTCTTGATTGGATTTTCTTTTTTCTTTTTATTAGGGTGGGGAAGAGGGGGAGGGGCGGCGTGGTCAAGGATGGGGGAGAAAGGAAAAAAAATAAAACCATGTTAGTCAAATTTTGTAGCTAATCAAAGAATTTGTTTAGCCACTGGAGTTAGCCTCCATGAGCATTCTTGAGATTTTTCATTATTCAAGAGATCGAAAAGAATCATAGAGTTGATTTCACAAATAACATTTTTCCAATCCATTGTATAAGCTCTTTCAAGACCAAAGAGGATAGCTTAGGCTTCTATCTGATTATTGGAATGAGTACTGTGGAAAGAAGAAAAGAAAAACAGATCAATACTAGTCTTATCATGACCAACACCACCAATTTTGGTAGGACATGGATCACCTTTTGAGGACCCATCAATATCGATCTTGCAAAAATCTCTAGGGGGAGGACCCCATTTTCCAAAACAATTCACCTTCTCAGAAAGCTTGACACTCGAGCTAGATCATAATTGCAAAGAAGGAGAAAAAGAAATAGCCAAAATATTAGTAATGTGTAAATCAAAAGAAGAGAGGGTGTTCCACTTCAAATTTGGCCTCAACAATCTCTATGAGCATACTCTTTATTTTTCCCAAACTTGAGAAGCCTCCTTACTCACGTTTTAAAAAAATCTTTGGTTTCTTTCCAGCCAATCTTATTCCAAATTCTTGCCCAACCAGGGTACTCAAAATCTCCTCCTTTTTGGGCCTCTAGAAACTAATAATCACACTCAACAAAATACTCACCTTTGGGATGAAGACCCCAAGCAAGATCATTCGGATCCTCTAAAAAAGATTGCATAAACTGATCACCAAAATTGAAGCAAGGATTTTTCTATCTTTGATAAAACCTCCTCCAAGCCAGAATTCAAGCTCCTTCCAATCATAGAAAAGGGGACTTCTTGAAAATAAAATGTTTATATAAGCTACCTTGGACCATCTAGCCTCCAAGAAAATATCTCACACAACATGAAGATGAGGAAAATAAGAGATTATGAGGAGGTCAATGTCCCAAGAGTCATCCCAAAAAAGAGCTTTATTACCTTTATTGATAATCCAAAATAGGCCTTGATAATCAAAGCTCCATTTTTCAAGGTATTTCAAACCATTAATCCTTTACAATCAACACCATATGTGGGATGTCCTCCTCAACCACCCTACATAAATATTTAAAGTTGAGGACTCTAGATCAAGTCTCATCTAGACGTTTACACCATCTCCACTATAATTTGGAAGGTAATACTTGACACTTGAGCTCAGATAGACAAAGACCTAGTCCCCCTACTCTCTTGGACCTACAAACAAGATCCCAGCGTACCAAACTCCACTTTTGAGAATCGATTTCTCCTTCCCAAAGAAACTTTCTAGACAAAGTATCAAAATCCTTTTAAGAAAACACTTAGGGGCTAAGATAAAAATATGTAAATAGGAAATTCCTGCAAAATCGACTTTAGAAGAACCACTCTACCTACAAAAGATAACCATCAAAGCATCCAATGACTCACTCTCATCCATAATTTATCTAAAATATTTTTCCAATGTTCTCTTTCAAGAGAGCTAGTAGAGAGGGGAATTCCTAGGTAATTTATAGGTAGAATTCCAATTTGAAAATGAAGAATACCTACAATTCTGCACTAAATTATCTCATGAGTATTGAAGAAGAAAATTCAATATTTTCCTCATTGATTTTTTCATTGTGTCAAGCTAATAAATAAATATCTAGGGCTCTCCTAAAATAGATTTCCTCATTAATTTTAGCCATCCCATTAAGGTCGTATCATCAAAAAATTGTTGGTGAGTTTGAGCTTTAATATTCTACTTCCAAGACCAACCTTTAATTGTGTCCTACTCTCTATGATGGTTCAATAGTCTACCAACACCCTCTGCCATAAGGATAAATAGATAAGGGGACAAAGGGTATCTTTGTTTGAGACACCTAGTAGCAGAGAATATAGTTGAATGAATACTGTTGATTAGGATTGAAAAGGAAACTGAGGTCACACAACTCATAACCCATTCTATCCAACTAAGAAAAATATAAAAATAAATAGAATTTTATAAAGAAATGACTAATATCCTAAGCCTTAGACATGTCCAGCTTAGTAAACATGGAATTCTCCTTAGAAGATGTCATATCATGAATGGCTTCAGTAGAAATCACAATACCATATAGGATCTTATGACCTTTCACAAATCCTCCTTGTCCAAGAGATATTAGAGAAGCCAGTCCTCTTTTTAATCTTCCTGCAATAATTTTGGTAATTAGTTTGTATGTAACATCACAAAGGGAAATAGGATGAAAGAAGTCCAAAGAAGAAGCACCCTCTTTCTTAGGGATGCGATCTAGAAAAGTCAAGTTGATGGATTTAATAATTTTCTTATATTTTTTTGTGATTATCTAACACTTCCAACAAATCAAACTTTAGAATTTCCCAAAATCTTGAAATAAATTTATTGGGAACCCATCAAGTCCAAGAGTCTTTCCCTTCTTGATCTAGAACACCATATTTTCAAGTTCATCTAAGGAAATATTAGCCATAAGAGAATTATTCATTTCTTCACAGACCAAGGAAGGGATGTAATCAAGAATTTGTCTTTCCTCTTCAAAGGCTTGGAAACCTTGATCTCTAAAAAGAGAAGAGAAGTGACAAACATCTTCTTAGGAAATATCTTGAAAAGAAGACAAAAGATCACCTTGCTCTAATAAAGTGATGAAACAGCATTCCCACTTCGCTAATATTTACAAGAGTTATGGAAAAAGGTTATCTTTTGGCCACCCTCCTAAAGTCAATTTATCATGGACTTCTGAATTTCCAAAACATCTCTTCCTAAAAATCCCATTCAACCAATCCTTGGGAATAAATAACTTCCTCCTTCAGAATATCCTCCATCAGCCCCTCATCCTTGATCTAGAATGTTATTTCCCCAAGTTTCTTTTGAAAAGAAAATTTTTCATGAAAGATATTTCCAAAAGAGCCTTTATTCTGCTTTTTTAAAGCTTATATTTAATAAAATACAGCCTTTTTAAAAGGTATAACATGTAGCAATCCCAAAGGTAGGCTTTCCATCCATACATAATTGCTCCATTAGATAGAAAAATCCAACATCACGAATCCAATGATTTAAATCCTAAAAGGAGGATTCTCTGGGAGGGAAAAAACATTAGAATAAAACTTGATCGACTAATGATCAAAATCCCTCCACCCCAAAATTTCAAAAAATGAAGTCCAACAATTACCATGCCAATGAGATGAGACCAGGAATTTGTCCAATCTTTCAGAGATTGCATCCTCACCACATCTTCTATAAATGAGCCAAAAAAAATCTAGTTTAGACTTCCTAGGACAAATAGCAAAACAAACATGTATAAACTTAAGTTGCGTATCTATTAATAGATGATAATTCAAATGATTTTATGTCCATAATAGTGGGCCATGTTGGATCACTTCTTCAGCCCTCAAATCTTCCCATTGACATGTATCATAATTGATTAAAAAATTATTTGTTAGTAGTATGAAATTTTGGTAGCTTGTTTTTAAATCCCCTCCCTAACCCTTTTGTCATAAATTGTCATCCCAATCACCAAATTATATAAAAGGATAGATCAATCATTTAATATATGTGATCTTAGAATGTGATTCAATTTCCAAATAAAGATAAGATCAATTTTAAAATGTAGGGATCCATAGATTATGATTTTATCACAAAGAAAAAAAATCTAATAGAATTCAAAAATAAAGATTACAATAATCATTTTTTAAGATAGATTATTAAAGATATTTTTCAATAATTACATATTTAAAAAATCTTTATGTTAATATTATAAAGAAATTTAATAATTAATTTTTTTTATGTTAATATTTTAAAAGAATTCAGCCTTCAAGCATTAGTTGGTTGGGCTATTGAAAGACATGGACAACCAACACAAGTTTGAAACCCAATTCATCCAACCACTACGGGAGTGGGGCATCATCGGATATTCACATGGCCGAGGGTTTAGTTTCAACTCACCTAGACTAACTCAACAATAGGGTCGTAGTTGTTGAGCCAGAGAAACCCTAAGTTATCAAAAAAAAATTAAAGAAATTTGATTTTGTGATCTTGAAAAAAGTGTAAGTATTAAACCTTCATAAAGGAATTTAATTTTGCAATCTTAAAGTGCACATGGACTAAACCTTTTCGATGTGTTTGGAAGTAGATTCATAGTCTTTTCTCTCCTTGTCGTCTAGGATTTTTTCTAGAAGATACAAACATGTGGCTTAGTCACATTACCAGAATTTGGAATTCCTTTCAAGCTTCTACATTGTTTCAGATTTTGAAGGTTAGAAATTGTGCTATTTTCAATAAAGAAATTTTATATTATTCTTCTCTCAATCAAAATTTCATGTGCATACTTGCACTTATTTTCAAATCTAGGCATAAGTGGACAAGGGTGGGAGAAGGTGGCACTATAATTCTAGCATCTACAAGACCTCCTCAACCATAGTTTTAAGACTCGCCAAGAACCAACATGACTCATACCCACTCTTTAATTCCTTTAGTTTCGAATCCTAGCACATAGAATATAAATTTTCACAAAATTTTGTTTATTAATAAGAATTCTTGTTTTTTAACTTGTTAATTGAATAATTATGAAACAAAATTAAATTGTGTAATTGCTTTGGATATTCAGAAATCTACCCAAATTATATCACTGATTATTTTCCATAGTACTTGTGATTTTCTTTAGGTTTGCAGCAATTTAATATAATGGATGTCTTTGGTAAATAACTCCTAATCTACTTGAGTCAAGAGTTTCCTTCCACAAACTCAGCATTTAGAAAAATAAAAGGGTTTCCATCCTTTAATTTTTAGGCCTTGAGGGGTTTCACCCTCATATCTTTAATGGATAGTCCACACTCCACAAAAGATACAAAGATATATAAAATGACGATTCCTTCTCCCTTTAATTTTTCTTATATAACTTCTTTCTTCATAGACATAACTCAAGTCATAATGCCCCCTTTGAATTTTGATAAAATTAAATTTTAATTATAATTTTACAATATTAATTAATTAAACATTGCTCTCTTTTTTTTCCATTTGGTATCTTTTTTGTCTTCTAAGACAAAGGTCTACGACTACTTTTGTTATTTCTTTTTTCTTTTTTCTTTTTTTTTGTATTAAATGAAGCTGAGATACAAAGAATGGAGCAGCCCAAGGAAGGAAATTGCAAAAGAAGAGAATGAAACAAAAAGAACAAAAGCTTTACACAGATCTGCTCAACATATAGCAGAAATAAAGTATAGTAGCAACCAAACAACTAAAGGAAACTACTCTCCTAAGAACTCTACATAGAAACAATAAAGGCAACACTTAAATTTTGAATTTAAAAAGGCATTGTAGCTATCTAGAGCACCAAATATTATCATCATGGAGCTATAAAAACTGAAGTTTGATGGCCTCCAAATGTTGTACAACTTCCTTAGCACCATCTTTCAACTGAAAACACAAATACACAAACTGTAGAATGATATCAAAGTAAAGCTTTAGAATCTCAACTTCCTTCTAAACCATATGCTTAGAAAACATTAATGAACATCTACATTTCCATATATTTAGTAAAATAATTTGTCGTATAGAGTCAGCAACCACATTATTTTGCATACCAACACCCAAAACAACCTCCTTCCAATACAAAACATGACCAAAAATTATCGAAAAATGGCTAAAGACAACATTCCATTTCCTTTTAGCCACTATACAATCCCAAAAAATATGCTTCACACTTTCACTACATTGACAATTAGGACAATTCGCAGGTTTAATTTTCAATTTTTTTAATCTATCACCTACAGGCAGTTTGTGATGCAAAATTTTCCATGATAAAATCTGAGCATTTTCCTCTGCTTTAGAATTCCAAATCTAGGCACTTAAATTTCTCCATTTCTTTTCACGGAACTTGCATTTCCATTTTAAATTGAGCCTAGGATTAATTGACAGATTCGGAAGTAATCTCAAATAGATCTTCCTCAAGGGGAAACTAGAAAACTAAAATTTACCAAACCATTTCCAATCCTTGAAAAAATTGTAGGACAAAGGCGTACAAAGCTTCATAAGAAACTCCATTGAAACTAATGACTTCACAAAAGTCAAAAAACTTTGATATTTATTATTCAGCTTAAAGGTATTTTTAATATGCTACCACTTAACCCAATCATGTGAGTGGAAATCCCAAATATCCTTGAACTGTTGCACACCCTTCTTGAAAAGGTAATTAGTATATTTAGGAAAGGAAACAGCCAATAGAAGACCATGATATTGCACGAGTGTGTTCCACCAAATAGATGAAAAAGAATAACTAAAACCATACTATAGAGAATCCCCCCTCCAACTCAAAAATTTGCAAACTTGTTTCCAAGCTTTCCAGATAGATTGCAAGGGAAAAGAAGCCTTAAAACTAAAGAATGGAGCCAATAGAACCTTATCCAGCCATCTAACACCTTGCCACTTATGATCCATAGTAGCCTGAACAATACAATGGCAAACAAGAATCTTCCATTGTTCCTCTCTGAATACCACTCTGATAATCCATTTTGTAGCTAGGCAAGTCCCTTGTGTTTTAGGATCTAGTAAACCAAGCCCACCTCTATCCTTAGGTTGTATGCAATGAATCCAAGAAGAGGATTTGAAACCATCTTTTCCTTCCCAATTGGACCACAAAAACTCACGAATGATTTTATTAAGGTCTTCATAACCTTTTTTAGATGGCATCCTGCAAAACAAATAATAAACATGCGAAGCCAAGAAAATTCTATTAACCACTTGTATTTTACCAACAATAGAAAGATATTTGTTTCACCAAGTAAAGATTTTGTTTTTCAACTTGACCAAATGCCAATTCCACATTTCAGATAGAGTGGCCCCCAAACCAAATGGAATTCCCAAGTAACGAGTGATTTTCCCATGCTTAATCTACTTCCATTCTTTAGGGATCCAATGAGGGATCGGATCAGATTGGATCATGAGAAATTCAATTTTATGGTGAGCAAGCATGGATCCCGAAACCACAATAAAAATCAAGAATCCCCAAAACGTTAGAAATTTCAGATTCAAAATTTTGAATAAAAAGCATATTGTCATCTGCAAAATGAGAATGAAGAACAGCTACATTATTAGGAATAGAAATGCCTTTAATCATCCTCATTTGATAAGCCTTCTGCAACAAATAACCCAAAGCATCTACAACAAGGACATAAAGGAAAGGAGATAAAGGACAGCCTTGCCTAATAGATCGTTGCAAAGGAAACAGATCAGTCAAGGAGTTATTAATAACCAGTTGTGCAGAAGCATCTTTGAACAACATTTACACATGTTTATAGATTTTGGGACAAAACCCCAACCATTGCAACATTTTGATAATAAAGCTCCACCTCATTCTGTCATAAGTTTTATCAAAATCAAGTTTGACCAATAGAGCATTTTTCCCTATCTGTTGTGCCCATTCATAAGTTTCCTAGGCCAAAATTAAGTTATCAAGGATATATCTACCTTCTAAGAAACCAGTTTGTTCGAACTGAACAATACTTTTCGCTGTTGGTTTAATTCTTGCAACTAAGGCTTTAGCAATGATTTTGTAGGAGGTGTGAAGTAAAGTAATAGGTCGCCACTCTGAAACAAAATCCATATTCTTCCCTTTGGGGAGAATTTTAATCAAACCTTTATTAATCTCAAGCCCTAACGAACCATGTTTTAAGGATTCTAGGTAGACAAGACAAAAATCTTCCTTGATATGCTGCCACGTGATTTGGTAGAACTCAATTGAGATCCCATCAAAACTAGGGCTCTTATTTGGAGCCATAGAGAAAACTACATGCTCTAAGTCATCTATGGATAAATCTCGGTCCAAGAATTGACTATAATCACATGCATCCTTCCTTGGTATGTAATCTTTGATTATATCTTCTAGCGTCGATTGCACATCTTTCCAATGAGAATCCTCTCGAAACTTCTCATAAAATTGATGAAACAATCTGCAGTAGTTGCCATTGAAACTTAGTTGAATGCAAGTTCTTTTTTCTTTATTATGCCAGGATGATTTTGATTTTTTCTTATTCCTTGTCTTATTGTATTTTAATTTTGTGGAAGGGGTATTACACACGACTTGACTAATAATACATGTCGAGTTGCCACAACTTGTGAGTTGAGTCCTATCTATTTTCTTGCTCAAAATCACCCAAGTTTTCTACAAAAGCACAATTGTGTCTTTTTCATATATTCATGATTTCTTGGGTCAAACTTTATTGCGATGTAAACATAATATGGATGCACTCAACATTGTTTTTTATTCATTTTTCTCTCTTTTCAACATCAAAGCTATAGATTTGTAAAATATTATATGACAAGGGTTTCAAACACTTTTCAAAGGCATATTTGAAACCTAGTGAAGATTTAAATGAGTTTTGGAATGTATTTTACATAGGTCTGTATCTATGGTTTTGTTCGAATTTAAAATGACAAACACTAAGAAAACTAGAGTTCTATGTTGTCCAATTTATTTATTTTTCTCATTAACCAACCCTACTACATATTTTTTCATTTTATTTTTTCTTATAAATATTTGCCATAACAATTGTTTTCTAAAATCTTATTGATTTCTTTCTATGTTAAAATCAACAATGGAAAGGCCAATACAAAACAACATGAAAGACCTTATATGGCACACCAAGTGATTTCAAGGACAAGATCTATAATTAGGAAAAGAGTCTCAACCTTTTCCTTAATGGTTTGTATATAAACATTGCATTTTTTGAACTATGAAACATAAAAACTCAATTTACAGGTTAGTTAAAAACTTAATTTATAGGTTCTAGACTTTATTTCTAGAAAAAATTAAAAAAAGGGTTGTTTGGTATAGCTTTCCAATGATACTTGTTGCATAGATATTTTCAAGATCTACATTTTTTTTAAAATAAGGGTCACATTATCCTCTTGAATCAAAATTTATGCCCTTTGGAAGTTGCGCCTCCTACATTGAACATGTAAAAACATCTAGGACACAAAAAAAGTTATAACATGGAGTTACACTTGTTGACAAACTTATGAAACAACACATCATAAGACAATTTTAAATGGGGATAATGGAGCCAAAATAGAATTCCCAAGTTGGTGATT
>VDFB02281831.1:0-65831 GCA_007258455.2 Sequoia sempervirens
AGAAAATTAGTAAAAAATCAAATATTCACTAAAAAATTATCAAAAAAATCATGCATCAACTAGATACTATTAGCTAACTTTTGACCATTGTGATTTTAAAAATACTACAAAAAATTCATCATGCTCAGGTCGTACAAGAGTTGCTATGTTATGTTTTCTAACAAAAATAGCACCAATTTGTGTATGTCCCCTTTTGAACCCCTTAATCTCAACCATTTTCAAAATAAATTAAATTATATAATTTTTATTTCCTATCATATAATTTCAAAGTCTGGCTTATGTCTAAATTTAGAAGCTTAATGCATTGTTTTACTAATGTATAAAGTGTGGTATTTAGATACTAGGTTAAGGTTCTCACCCCTTGTGGTAATGGAATCTTGTCTTGTGTATCTTTACACTATAGTTTAATAAGAAAAAGGAATCAATAGATACAATTTAAAAGAATCATTAAATACTACTTCTACATCAACCCTACATGTTATGGGATAGTTATACAACTCAATTTTATCATCATTCTATCATAATTTATTTAGAATGAGAATAAATAATTCTTACTTCAAGATCATAAAATTATATGAAAGTGGCTAATTAATAATTTTAATCTATATATACTACTATATAATTGTACACATAGATACACACTATAGGTCTAATTATATTTATACACATATAAATACAAACATATAAAAATATAAACTTTATATAGTTACACTCATAGGTTTACATATATATACAATCATAGATGACTTAATAGAGTTTTTTTGGTTTTAATGCAAGAAAAGTATAGGATGATAATGCACTCCAAATAAAAATTATGATGTTATAAATTTAGGTTCATCGAAATGAAATGCCTAAAAAATGGATTTTCTACTTATGGTTTAGAACATAGAGCAAACACACTTCCTAGTCATTTCATTAAAGGGAAACCCTAGAGATCTAAATCCAAAGGTATGAAAAGGAGAAATAGATCTTGCAATATAGGGTTTCCCTAAGGTCTTATTGTAAACTAAGGAGGAGTTCACGACCAAGCTAGGGCTTGGAAAGATAAATGCAATGCAAATCAAAATTTTGAAACCTAGTATGATGCAATCTTTAACTAAATGACCTAAAAATTAATGTAAATCAAAACAGGGAGGTGAGATTTCACTACTGAAACTTTGAATGAATCTTTGATTATAGTTGATTTTAAAGCTAGATCATTTAGATTAGTCCTAGATCGAGGTTGTAGAATCTAAAATCTTGCAAAAGTCTAGTTAAAACTAATTGAACTAATGTCTAGTCTAAAACAAAGTTTTAATGACATTGATTTTCAACTTTTTAATACTTTTTATATTGATGACTTATACCTATATTATAATATCTATGTATAATATGTTAATATCAAATTATATGTGATACTTGCTATCTCGACATGTATGACCTAAATTATGGATTAAATTATTCTATTTTGTGAATATATAAAATATCATCTTATGTTTATCTCAAGTGCATACAATTACCCCATTACTTTCTTATGTGGAACTACTAATTTCACTTTGATTTTATGGAGAAAACAAATATAGCAAATATAGCAAATTGCAAGAGTTTTTGGAGCTATACTTTTTTTATTATTATTTTCAATATTTAATTATTAGCATTGTATTTTTGGAGTTAAAAAATTGTAATGTTTCTAACATAATGACATGTAACTTTTTAAATTTTTATGAATACATTTCAAAGAATATGATACTTCATTGAGATGATATAATTATTTTCTATTTTCAATAAATATTTAAAATATAATTTGAACATGCTTTAAAATAGTTGTGTTTTTAGTAAATGGGAATTTATTTTTTACTAAATATATCTTTACTGAAAATTAAAATATTAATCCTTGCACTAAAACTTCATGTTAGTAATATGAAAAAATAAGAAAAAAAAACTATAAAAGATGAAAATATTTTTTAAATTTTTTAAATAAGTACAAGTATGTTATATATGACTCTCAAATTTAAAAATAAATATTGTTATGAACCTTTGTTAAGAAGGGAGATTATAAGAAAAATAATTAAATAAATATTAATTATGATGTGAGATAATGTGATTATTTAAAAGCTATCCCTTAAAATATTATATAAATCATTTATCTCAAACCTAGAAAGGACATGGATATCAATAAAGGAAAAATTTGGTTTGGTGGGATATGGGTATATGGGATGGGTCATGCAATGTGCATCTAATTAAGAGTACAATTTGTATATATAATGGTTCTATTAGAGCTATGATGATTAGGAAAATGTTGTGCATGATTATGCATATTCTCTTTAGAGTGTACCATGGTCAATAGGTCCAATGTCACTAAGGTCTTCTTAGAGTAAGGGTAACCATTTCTAGAATTGTATGAAACAATGATTACCTAACATTTGATTTGAGCTGTAAAATTTGAAAATTAATGGTGATAAACATAAATTTTCACTATTTTTTTAAAAATTGAATCTCATATTTTAAATATTAAATAAATGTTATTTATTTCAAAGTGTATACCAATAATGTTATATTATGTTGGATATATAATCCATTTTTTACTTTATAAATGCAACACAATATATTTGATGTTAGAGTCTTAAAAAGATTATTTTTCTTAAAATATATTACAAATATCATAATTTTATTATTTTTTATGAGAGGAAAGAAAGGGTTAACATAAGAGAGGTGAAATTTTAAAGATATATTAATTAGAAATATTATAATTTATTGTATAAATTAAATATTTTATTATAAAGAATAATAATTTTATACATAAATTCATAAGTATATGTGAACAAACTTATGGATTAAAATTTGTGGTCTTTAATTTTATTAATATTTTTTTCTTCTCCTTTTTATTAAAATAAAATTATAATTTTGAATAAAAGCAAAAGATAAAGAGACCTCACTTATATTTCAATTTATGAATATTATTAAAATTAAAATTTAAAATATATTTAACATTGAATTAAAATACTGACACAAATATTTTTATCTATGCTAATGGATAATTAAAAGTAATTATAAGAGGATTAAAGAAAGTAAATAAATATAGGTTCAAGAATTGAAAAGTGTAAAACATGAAAAAAGGTAAATCATTTATAATATATTTTTTATAAATTAATAATATTAGGTACAATAAAATTTTAGAATTTTTCATATTGTCAAAATTTCATATGAATCTATATATGGTTAATAAAAAATTGATATGTTTTACTTAGGTATTTCAATACTATTATTAATAGGTGATTATTTAGTATAAACCTTAATTTTTCTATATTGAGATTTCAAACAACTAAAGGACATGCTATTTTAACTTAAACCATAATGGCTACATATAATATGTTGAGATTATAATAGTAGATTCAAATAAAAATGATACAATGTTTTAATAAAAATCTATAACTATCATTTATGAATATTATATATATAATTTGTTCTTCTCACAATAAAATATACATATGTTTATTAATTGTAGATGATTTATTTATTATTATTTAGTAGTACTTTTTATAGGTACATTATATCTTATTTAATATGAATTGTTTTCTTAATAACTAATTATATGAACTATAAATGAATATGATCAATAATTTATTAATTTATGAAAATCTTAATATATAGTGATATCTTAATACATAAGAAAATTTATAGATCTATTTTAATTAGATACTATTCTTTTATTTTAGGCTTATTTGTTTTGTATCTTATGTATATAAAATTGTTCATTAAATTAATTTAATTTTATTATGAGTGCTTAATATACATTGTATTTACTAAGGAGAAATACTGTGAATATGCAACTAATAGAGATGGCTTAGAATTTATTTTATATTATTTTATATTTCTTTTTCCTCTACTAAAGATTTCAAATTTTAACTAATTATTATTTTACCTTGTCCTGCATTATATATATGGTGGATTGAGAGTTGAAGGTAGGGCGGAAAGCGTGAATTGGTTAGCGTTCTTTTTGTACAACGCAAAAACAAAGATGCAGATAGCACAGTTAATCGAGTTTGTAAGGTGCCATTCTGGCGGAAGTAATGGGGTTGTGATAGCCATAGCCCTGGGTGCAGCAGTGGTATTCGCATGGAGTGTGTTGAAATCAGAGTGTAAGAAGAATGTGCGGCTGCCTCCGGGTCCTGTGCCTCTACCGGTGGTGGGGAATCTTCACCTGTTGGGAAGACTTCCCCACAGAGGACTCGCTTATCTTGCACGCAGATATGGACCCGTTATGTTTCTCCGCCTTGGCTCTGTGCCCTCTCTCATCGTATCTTCTCCCGAGATGGCCAAGCTCATCCTCATAACTCACGATCAAAATTTCGCTACCAGGCCTCCTCTGAGTTTTGGGAGAAACGTCTTGTACGGCTCCAAAAGCTTTGCTTTTTCCGTCTACGGTAGTTACTGGAAAGAAGTCCGTAAAGTTGTGTCATCTCAACTGCTGAGTCCCAGGAGCCTCGATTCCTTGAAATATATTCGAGAAGAAGAAATGCAAGCTATGGTGGATGTGGTCATGGAGCACTGCAACAGCTCTGCTGCTTCCTCTCCTCTTAATGTCAGTAAGCTGGCTTTCGACGTCACAATGTATATGTCTTGCAGGATGACACTAGGGAAGAAGTACTCGGAGGAAGAGCTGGCTAGGAGCAGTGGTGTCCCAAAGTTCAATTTCAACCAGCTGGTTCAGGAGTTTTTCTACTTAGGCGGCGCTTTTAATATCGGCGACTTTATTCCCTGGTTCCAGTGGCTGGACGTGCAGGGTCTTATCCGTCGTCAGAAGAATCTGCATAAGATGTTCGATGCGTTTCTCGAGAAGATATTAGAGGAGCACCTGCGGGCCAAGGCCGGTGGTCAATCCAACAGAGACTTTACTGACGAGTTAGTTGAACACATGCTCGATAAAGGCAAGGCCGGGGAAGCTCACCAGAGGAGAAGTCAAGGCAAACATCCTTGTATGATTTAACATTTTTTGTTTTCTTTCTTCTGGTGTAGATTGTTAGAATAGATGCTGATATTCATGCAACGTTGTAATTGGCAGGAAATGCTGGTCGCTGCAATCGACACGTCAAGTGTGACAGTGGAGTGGGCAATGTCTGAACTATTATCAAATCATCCATCGATTATGAAGAAAGTGCAAGAGGAGCTGGAGAGAGTTGTGGGAATGAAGAAGAAAAGCGTACAAGAGTCGGATGTGGGGGATCTGGTATTCTTGCGAGCAGTTGTGAAGGAAACGCTGAGGCTCCACCCGCCGGTGCCGTCGATGATTCCACGACAGAACATTGAGGAATGCCAGATAGAAGGTTATCACATTCCCCGCGGGTGTCGTGCCGTGAATGTGTGGGCGGTGTCGAGGGATCGCAATGCATGGGGCGATGATGAGGACGTGTTCAGACCAGAGAGGTTCATGCAGTTAGAGACGGATGTAGATGTCAGAGGGCACCATTTTGAGATCCTGCCCTTCGGAGCAGGGAGGCGACTGTGCCCCGGCATGCCGCTAGGATTCAAAGTGGTTCAGCTTTTACTCGCCAATCTCTTACATTCCTTTAACTGGCGTCTTCCAGATGGAATGGCCGCCACTGATTTGGATATGGCAGAAGAATTCGGACTGTCTACGCCGAGAGCAGTTCCCCTTCGCGCCATTCCTACCCCACGCCTCCTTTCAGTCTAGTTTGTACGTGCTACTTCGTCGTAAAATGCGTTGCCACTGTCTTTGCACGTTTGAATGCCGTTCCTTGCAGTCTCCATCGTTCTTTTCCTTACTCTCAATAAAATTTAAGTTTCTTCAAGAATCTATCAAAATCTTTTTAATTTTTCTTGCTAATATTATTTATAGCGTTAAAAAATGTAGGATTGGTTTTTCAATTTATTTTTCTATGTGTCACTTTTCTAATTGTTTTTATATTGTGAATATAATTTTAAGTTTCTTCAATTTATTTGTCAACAATCTATTATCTTCAATTATTTTCTTACTAATATGATTTATAATGTTAAAAAATTTAGGATTGGTGGTGTAGTTTATCTTTCTATATGCCACACACAACACATAAGTATATTTGAATGTCATTCCTAATTGTCTAGATCGTTTCTTGAAAGAAATCAATTTATTATCTTTATATTTTTTTCTTACCAATATGACTTATAATGTTTAAAAACTTAGGATTTGTTGCTCAATTTATCTTTCTATATGTCACAAACACATAGGTATATTTGAATGGCATTACTAATTGTTTTTATACTAAAATTGAAGTTTCTTCAAAGAAATCAATTCATTATCTCCCTAATTTTTTCTTATTAATCTGATTTATATACTTAACAAATTTATCATTTGTTGTTCAATTTATCTTTTTATATGTGAGCACATAAACACGACTATATATGATTAACTCATAGTGCTATTTATATGTCTATTTATGCAACATCCAATAACACCTTTAGATATTTTTACTAGTCGCAATATTTTAAACGAAATTTTAGAAAATATATTTTTCTATATGTATGTGTATAAATTTGTATATACTTATGTATATGTACACATACATAAATGTATATTTAAGTATAATTTGACAAGGAACTATAGTAAAATAGGGGGAGGTGCCTAGCTCAATTAACTAAAGTATCTTGTTGTACGAAAGAGGTCAAGAGGTATAGTCTCTCCCCATCTCGGTGGTATCAGAGGGTGTGTTGCATTAGCATCACTGGTCAGAGGAAAAAAGTGTACCAAAAGTACTGCAATTTATAGGGGGGTTACCTAATTCTTGTAGTCTAAAAAGAGGAACTTTATGTTGCACAGATGATTGTCATTGCACCAAAAGATTGACTTGTTAATGCACAATACTGTTGCCAAAGTTATTGAATCCATGGGAGGCAGTTAAGCTGGGTCACAAACCTGAGCATTGTGTTGCACAACACAAGGAGACCAAGGACACATACCTTCCAACAATCCCCCTAGTGCATGTGAGGGGTTCGAACCCGTGACCTAGGCTCTAATACCAATTGTTGCTCAAAAGGTTGTCATTGCACTAAAAGATTGACTTGTTAATTCATAATACAGCCGCCAGAGTTATTGAATCCATTGGAGGCAGTTAAACCATATCACAAACCCGAGCAGTACACTGCACAACACAAAGAGACCAAGGGTGCATACCTTGCAACATTGTAGTAAAAAATTAGTAATTAATAATTTAAAGGTGTTATATGATTGTCTATTTACTTATATAAATTTTTTTTTGGACAAACAACAATAAATAATGGTCGATAAGCCTATGCATTTACTTATGATCCATTTAATATCATCTTTAATCAATTTTAATAGTCATAATACTATAAACTAAATTTTATAAATAAATGTTTTTGGCATAAAATATTTAAAAATATGTGTATATTTAATATAAAAATATATCTAATTTTTAAATTAATTAGCCGATAGAATATTTTTGTCAACTTTTCTCGGAATTTTCGTGAGCCTCGCCGATTTTCAGTTTTCCGATGTTGGAAAGAAGACGACGGATTTAATAAAAGCGTTTGTTCCCCCGATGACTTCTTTCTGCGTGAATGGGTTATGTACTGTTTGCGTGTTGTGTTTTGTAGGAAAACCCTAGGCAGGAATCGCGTGAAAGGCAAAATGTACGACGATGTGGTGGAATTTTTTTGGCTTTTCTGCTCAAATTATTGTGGCCATTGACAGCCTGCATCGATTCCACGATTTTTGTTCATTTTCGAAGCTTTTATTGTCAGAAATTGATGAAAAATTGGGTGGAAATTGAAGAAAAATGAACAGATCTATGAAGTGAGCGGAATCCTTCAATGGGATTTATCTTGTGTACATCAAAATAGGAATAATAACTGTTTTTTTTTACATTGCTTGGCGGCGGGTGAGAATAAATCAGTGTCTGTTTATTCATTTTTGAAAAGCCCTCACTAGGGCACGGCATGCTGAGTTTGATTTGAATTTGAAGAGGAGCCAACTGCCTTGAACAGTTACCAGGATCATGGTGATTTGTGACAGAAATATAGAGGAATAGGTGTCTTCATTCCTTAATGCCTCTTGTGTTTCAAAAATGAAAAAGCAAGGGTTATTGGTTTTTGCTTTTCAGTTTTGGGGTTTTTGTTGAGCAGTGATAATGTTGTTTGGTTTAGTTATCTTTGTCTTGTTAAGTGATAAACATAGTTCTATACTTTGCTTAAAGAAAGTTGACATGTTAATGTAGTTTCATGTCAAGTTTCTTCTTTGTTAATATTATGGTAATGTTTGTGTTTAAGTTAAAACAATGACTGTAATATTGTCAAGGATTTGTCATTTTGTAACCCTAGTATAAAATCTGTGTTAATTATTTATTATAGGGTTTGTATTCATAACTTTTTGTGTCAAAATCCAATTCATACTTGATATGTTGGCTCTAGATCCCACTAGCAGATGAAACTAGTAATACTCCAAGACAATACTCCATATCCCAAGACAATATAAATCCTTCCTAAAGCTTGTCACACTAGTAAAACATAAAAGGATTTTACCAACTTTCACTACGACACGACATGCTGAGCTTGATTTGATTTTGAAGAGGAGCCAACTGCCTTGAACGGTTACCACAATCATGGTGGTTTGTGACAGAAATACAGAGGAACATGTGTCTTCATTCCTTAATACCTATTTTGTTTCATACATGAAAAAGAAAGGGTTATGGGTTTTTGCTTTTCAATTTTGGGGTTTTCATTGAGCAGTGATAATATTGTTTGGTTTAGTTATCTTTGTCTATGTTAAGTGATATATATATAAGTGGAGATATATATAGTGGAATGAAGTTCAGATTTGATCAAAAGATTTATGCATGCATTTCACTCTGAATTTTATTGTTATACATGCAACACAATTAGTTAGTTTGATAAATTAGAGCTTAGAACAAACTAAAACATTGAACAAATAATCTAAAGTCAAAACTCATAATAGGGTTGGTCATTACAAACCCTACAGGGAAAGGGTTAAGGTAACATTTGGTTGATTCAATTAATTTTTTTTCCTGTAATATTTTGAATTGTGAGAACCAAAATAAATTTTATTTCAATGTTTGTTTCCGTTATCTAAATTAGTTTCGGTACTCAAAAGGAGGCTAATTTGGGATAGGTGTTACCTTGCAACAAAAAGATAAATTAGTTATGAAGTTGACAGTTTATTTTTAGGATAGAGAACATTATATATACTATGTTAAGACATTTGAACAAAGGATTCAGTTGAACAAAAAGCAAAATTATTCTTTATTGTTCCATACTCTATTAAGAGACACTTTCTTTATGATGTAAAAAGGCATTTCATATATGTACTTGAAAGAATGGTTGAAAGAACTTCCAGAGCATTGAGAAATTGATTCATTATAGAAATACTCTATACTATTGTGTACACCAAAATTATACACAATGGTATATTGTATTTGAACTATTACTTCTTAATCTCAGCTGATGTGAGACTAGGAAATGTTGTGAAAAGAAACAAAGATTCAATACTCTATATATCAATTCAAAACACTAAATAATGATTGAAAAGTGATAATGTATAGCCAATGAGGCATTTGAAATCTATCAATGGGATATTATTGTCAATGACATATCAATTAGCCTGTGAGGCATTGTAAACAATTTTTTTTCAAATTAACCTAGTGAGGCAATTCAAGTGGTTTTTATTCCCCTAGAGGGTTTTCCATTCAGGAAATTATTTGTGTCATGATTATGTGATTTAATGTTTTATACTAATTTTTCATTTTAGTCTTGCTTCATCAGAAAAGTTGTTTAAAATTGAGTCAATTTGTATGAACACTAATTCACCCCACCTCAGTTTTCATTGTACTCCACCATGAAAATCTTGATATCATTGAAAGACAAGAAAATTCTATAAAACATATAAAATTAATAATGGAATTTAGATGCACCTAAAGTCATTATGTAAAATAAAAAATCTAGATGCAAATATTCAATTTTTTAGATGAACAATAAAACAATGCCACCTTTCCCTGCTATTCTTTCTTAGTGAGACCTTGCATGTAGGGTTATTTTTAGTTTAGGAAAAGTTGGTATCCGGGTGTGTTTTAGAATTACATTTGAAAGTGATAGGAATTAAGCATTTGGGGCTGCTAAGTAATAATAATACTTGAGAATGAGGAGGCATGGTTGGGAGCTACCTTACTACTCACTCTAGGTATGTCTCTATCAAACATTTTATTTGGTGTTGCTAATAATGTTTCAAATCAATAATTCCCATTTCAAAGTTGTTTTTGTAGGTGGTTGCTATGGCAGTGGTCCTCATTCATGTGGAAGAGAGAAGTTTGCATCAGTTCCATCAAGCAAAGGTGTCGCAGTTATCATTCCTGCTACGACTATTGCCCTTGAAGCATAAGCTAAGAATGAAGAGGAGGTTCATATTTTCATTTCTACGTTTCATTTTGCATCATGATTTGTTACAAAATTCTTAATTTTTTCTTCAATGGAGTTATTGTGTTGTAAGACAAGCTTTGGCGATTCAAGATTTTATGGTTTGAGCTTTTAGGGAAAGCAAGGTTTAGGGAATGTCAAGACGAAAGTTGGTGACTATTGATTTCTTAGGAATCGAGAAGGGGAAGGATTTTCCCAAGGAAAAATGTAAGTTTGTTTCCTGGGTTTGCAAGGATTTAGGCTATGGTTGTCTCATGCATTATGGTTTATGGTTGTGATTGTGAGATGGGTTAATTTCTTGGGTTGTTCTATTTGTAGGTGTTCATGATTTATCTTGGATTAAGCCCAACATAATGTAGAAAGTTATGTCCTTGAAAAAGAAGGTTGAGGGCATGTAGGCATTAAAGGGATTTCCTTTTGTTCCAAACTCTAGGTATGGAACTTTGTGTGTAGAAATCTATAAAGAGATGATATGTTGTGGTCAATGTATGGCCTATTTATTAGTTCCTACGGGGAACTATAGTGGACGGTTCTTAAGAGGCTAAATCCCAAAACCATTCCAATGCAAGAAGAACAATTTTGAACTTTATAAACATTATTAGGTTTAATCTTTCTGTGAAAGTAGCCACCCTTTTTTTACTCAGCATATTCCCATCTCTCAACATATTTTCCTTCAAAACTTTTCAGTGTTGCTACAATTTGAGCCCTGCATCCCTTTATTTTGAAAGGACTAAGCAAAGAGGATATCAACATTTGTTCTACGTACCCTACTCACCAACTTTGGGCATCATTACTACATATTCATAGCTTTGTAAGTTAACCAAATATGTGTTTACTTTATATTATTTTAAAAAAAATTGTGTCCATAGTTGTTGTCCTTTGGGGTTTGCATGATGGGTGTTACACAAGATCTTAACCACAATCTTAGACTCTCAACCTTCGAATTGAAATTTTTAATTTTATAAAAGTAGAAATGATCTATTCTATTTATTTTTCAGACTAAATCTGATAACTAATTCTAAATAGGGGCATGAATGATTGCAATACATTGTAGGAACTATTTTTTTTCAAATTTTTAACTTAGAGGAAACAAGATAAAACTCCACAGTACAAAAAACAAGGTATAATTATAGTTTTATGAACTTAAAGGGAAAGAGTATTGAATGACATTTTAATTTACTCCCATTTCTCTAGGAGTTTAAGCTTCTAGCAATTGAACCAAACATCACCAGTTTCAGCAATGGCAAATGTATCATGTGATAGCATGGCCTACAACCAAGTAGTTGTTATGCATTAATATACAAGAATAAGAAAAGAATCAACAATTTAATTATTGACTGACCATAATTTATTTCATAATATGGAGGGATTCTTTACAATCTTACCTGAATGTGTTTGAATAACACATTAACTCTAAGAGCCTCATTTGGAGCACCTTTCAAGGGAAGACCATGAGGTACAAATATATGTTGATCATTCTCAAATTCTATCGTGTTGCACTTCAACTTATTTGTGAGGGATTCTAAGAAGTCTTTCATTAGTACACAGCCAAAATTAGGTCCATTTGTGACAATTACCCTATTAGGCTACACAATTAAAGCTTTCTCATTCTTTAAGAGTAGTGAATATCCCACTCAACTAAAGTCATTGAAAATGGGCCCTACAAATAAATATGCATATGTAAACTCAACTATTTTAGCACAGAATACAGTACTAACTGCACCCCAGTAAGTTCCTTATAGTGTGGATATGCCTCTAAAACCTTCCCCTTAGCAGATGGAATTACAACCACAAGATAATTTGAAGCATCTACCAATTCCCCAAATGCATATTTTTCCTTAGCAAACTTGATATTTGGACCCCCAACCAACACCAACTTAACTACTGCATTTAGGAACTTTATAGTAGTTTCTATAGCCACTTCCAAGTTTCTTGGATTGCTTAGCTTACAATTCATGAGATCCAAAAACAATATTACTAAAACAAGTTAGAAGTATCTTCAAATGCAGTGAACAATAGAAGAGCTTCATCAAAGACAAATCATGCTTTACATTAAACTAATGGAGTCTACTACCAAACGAGGCACTTCAAACATTGCAAAAATTATAAGAACACTTCATGGTGAAACCAAAAAAATGAGCACTTCAAAAAAAACCTTGAAAAGGAAACTCACTCACAAGAAAATGGGAAGACCTGCAACTAGGTAATCTATACCATTATTTCCTTTCAACCCTCTCTATGTTAACAACTTTAATTAATGTTTTCAATGGTGCAATTCTGATATAAGACATTGGAGTTCAAAGCATTTTGTAGAAATGTGAAGGGCTTCCTAGGCCTTTTCATATTATAGAAAGGAGTGATTTCAAATCCTAACATTTCTTAACTTTGGAATTATGTGATTTACATAGTGCCTGACTTTCATTCTCCCTTTTCTCCTTGCACATAGGTTTGAAGGGTATAGGGAGAGGCATATATTAGATTGTCAGTGTGCCTATTTGAAATAAAGAAGAACGCCTCTCTGCATATTTACAACTCTACCTCTCTCCCTAGAGACAGACCCTAATACAAAATTTTCTATTGTTGCACCTGCTTCCCACAGTGATACCCACATTCATCCGCTATCTCACCTCAAACAGATCTTCCCTCACATGGATCAACAGGTATGCATTTGTGTTTTACTTGTGGCTTACTTTAATTATATCAACCCTTTTGCCTCTACTTCAATTTTTATCAATTTTAATGCAATATTTTAATGTGCTTCCAACTATTGTAATTAAGATTTATGGGCCTCTTCCCTTTTTCAAATTGGATTTTGGTTTATTTCCCCTTTGAATGCACTATGCTATTTTTACTAGATGTTTTTTCTTTAGATTTAAGTTGGGACAGTACTAGATGCCACTGCTCTAAGTTTTTGCTAGATCATTAATAATTCCATAGAGGACCTGTATGTTTTTATTGCTATAGTTGTAGTCTTACACAGGCTTTGTCTATAACATGAGCTTGACATTGATTGGTTTGACTTTTGGATCTAATGTTTATGATCTTGTAACTAGGCGGGCAAGGGTATATCAAAATATGAAAATGCTCGTAAACTAGCTTTCCAACACTAGATGGAGGCTGCAAGTTCTTTATCAATTCTCATTTTAAGTTTAAACCATTTGACAACAAATTTAGTGTAATATTACATTGAACTAAACTAAGTAGACAATAAATAGTATATATGTATCTTGTCTTCATAGTAGAATCTATTGGGGCTAGTCTTTAAGAATAAAGATTCAATCAAAATGAGATGATGGAGCAAAACAGGAAGCAAGATGGATTGTTATATGCTTACTTAAGATGGCATTGAATGATAGATGCCACGTGATGTCTTATATTGATTATTTGTTTACAGTATGCAAATTGATCTGCGACTTCGATATGGGTATAATCTACATTTTTATTATGATGCTTGGTTTGAAAGTGACACAGTGCAACCATTTTTCTATTGGTAATTTCAATTTTAATAGCCATTTTTATCATACATCTTATACTTGTGCAATAAACACTTCAAATATTATGCATTGTTATGAATAAATTAAAAAAAAACTCACTCTATCCAAAGATATTAATTTTTTTTTTTGGGAATCTCTACACAATGACCTCTAAAATATTGTTTTCTCAAACTTAAAGTAAAATGTAATTTTTTTCTAAAATATAAGGCAATATTTTATGTATGTTTGAGCTAATTATATCTACATGGAAATAATAAATAGAAAAATAGTGTAATTCTTGAATGGTATTTTTGTACTCATATTTCTCACTTAAAACTGAAAGATTGACCAACAATTGCAATATAATTTTTCATTATTTAAATTTTTCTTTGTTGTTCTTAGATGTTATGTTCCCCTTACCTCCGCATTTTATTTGTCTCATGCTCCTTCCCTTGATTCGATTATTTTATAGGAATTGAGTCGGGGTTAAGGAGCATCATTAGTTTGCTATATTTGCTAAATTCCTTTTTCTTTTATATTCTATACAAAATAAGCCTTCATAAGCTTTATGTGAATGACTTACAATGCATTTCATTTATGATACTTTTTGTGAATAAATCTGGTTGAACAAAACTTACTATATTTTGGTATGTTGGGTGAACACTGGAACTGAGTAAACTTCTTTTTAAAATAGGTTGGATGTCGGAGATGGAAAGTGTTTGGACCTTTAGAATGTCTACCCTAGGTTAAACCTACAAAAGAAACACATTAATATATTGGTCCTATAATATTTCAACCTTTTCTTGCTTTACCTTTTGTAACATACTCATCCCAATAAGTCAAATGGGAACTGCTAGGCAGGTGGTTATGTTGGCTTTGCAAGCCAGACAATAAAATCCTACTGTGCAAATTGTGTTGATGTTCCAATGTTATTTAATGTAATTTAATTTGTGCTTACCTCTCTAGCTAGGTGATTTCCTTCAAGGATTCTTTTGCACAAGAAATAGATACATAGTATGAAAATGGTTCCACTAGACATCATTTAAAATTTCCTAGATTGGGTAGGCAAAGGTGAAAGAAAAAGTGACAAAACATTACTATTTAGGCTTAAAGTCTTGTCAAAGAAATCAAAATTGTTATCCTAGCTAGAATGTTGGAGTTATGAGAAAAGGTTTCCTACATTAGGTTGGTACTTTTTTTGGCACAATGTTGTGTTCTCTTATAGAGAGTATCTAGGTTTCTTATAGTCATAAGTACAAGATTTTAATTTTTGGCTTGTACAAATTATAGGTTTACTGCCCAATCTCCTATATTTAAATTAAATTACTATTTGAACTCCACAACTAAGAGTTGATTGATCCTTGCTGCATCCTTCAACATATGTATTGAAATATGAAATTATAGAGATGCAAACATTCTCTATTCCTAGGCCATATCAAGAGATCTAATGTTTGGAAATGTGTTAGCAACATAGAATCAGAGATGATAATCTATGAGTAGATTTCTATAGTTTGGCTGCTAATATAGACATAGTACAGTAAAATTGCATAACTCATTTGTTTAACATGTCTAATAATCATCTACTTCTTGCATTACAGAAAGAGAGGGAGTAGTATGAGTTCAATCCCCAAGATGGGAAACTTGCATGCAAGCAAAATGGGCTATTGATTGATACAAGGAGTGGCTCTAAAGGATTAAAGTGGACATTTGTAACGAGCACATAAAAAAATTTGTATGTTGGTCAGGTATTTCAAGATCAACCATCTATATGGAAAATTTCAAAATTCTAATTGAAGTTAAAGTTTGAAACTTTCTTGTTTGTGATCCATCATTAGGAACAAGAAAAACATACATAGTTTAATTGAAAGCTTAGATAAAGGGATGCAATTTTTACTAACAGTTACCTACATTAGGTTTTCTTGTTATATACAAAAGTTTTAGTTTGTTCACATAGAGTATAATGAATTTCTATTTGAAATGATAGTTGATCATGAAAGAATTATTCTAAGTTTTTTGAAGTTGTGTTGGTGTTCACTAATCCTTTCTTGTTGCTACATTACATCCACTATTGATCTAAACCATACTAACATGTTCTCAGAGATGCTTTTGTTACACTGAAGTTCCTTGTTGAGTCTTAAACATACTACAAGAATCAACACCAACACCACATGCATGCTTATCATCTTTATCTTTCACTAAAGCTTGTACTTGAATCATTGGTGCTTTAGTAATGCATTAAAATATTTTTTTGGAATTTGACAATTATCCTTGTTTGTTATATGATTTTTTTTTTTAAATATTGAAATTAAAAGAAGCAAAACAAATTAAGTGAAATTATTTCATATTAAAATATTTTATCAAATATAATTAATCTATTTTTTTTAATCTTTATTCTACTATCATAACTTATTTTCAAAGATTGGGATATATATTGGGATAGTGGAAAATTAGCTTCAACATGTTGTTGAAAACTATTCCCTTGCAAAGAGGATCACATGATGAGTAGACATGCCTCCCTACCATGAAGAATACCCCTGCCAACAACCACACAAATTGAAACAACATTTCACAATACCCACAATATAGCATGCTAACACATTATGTAGTAAAAAACAATCAATGGGTAGTGGCCTTATTAAAAGCACCTTAAACCTTACAACCTAGCCTTCTTAAAAGATCATGATGACAAGAGATAATGTGGGTAAGCCTGGAAAAAACTTGGGTGAAGCCATTACAACAATTTAAGTCCATATCCCATCATAAATGAGGCATAAAGAGAAATAAGTGTAAGCATAAGGAAGACAAAGAAAGCACCCTCAAATCATGGAGTGGAAATGTAATGCCTCGTCACACAAACCCCAAAGGACTGTAACTAACAACACACATTTTTTTAAAACATAAAGAATGTACACAAATTTTTCCAATGCATATAACATAACTAATGATTCCAAATTAAACACCTAAGTCCCTTGAGGTACGCGAGGTGACATTACACAAACTATCCCATAACAAAAGTTGATAGACGAAATTCCAAGTTCCATTAATGTAACCCATTCATTCACACAACTTCAATTTTTTAATACATTCATAAATTATAAAGCAATATGATGAAGTTAATCCAATATGATAACCATACACATATACATAATAAGATAAACATGGAAATGTATTGAACATATTTCCATAGATACAACACCACATCAAACAATATTTACAATTATAGATCAAGAAGGAATTACATAGTATGATTATACATTACATTAGTTGCCAATACACCTCATTGAATAGATACATAAGTTTACATCATGATACTTCCCAACACATGTGGGAGTCATACATCAATACAAAAAGTACAACTATAATATCAAATATACATCTGGTAGCAAGGTGAACTCTGGATCAAGTTGTATCTACAAAACATTGCACTAAATGGTACAACTGCATGACAGGAGACCCAACAAGGTGCATAGAATGTTCCACTAGGCCACCCCTGTGCTAGGAGTAAATAAGGAAGGATCCTCGACCAAGATCATCCAAACAGAAAACAACAAGACTTAACTCCAAACAAGAAGACATAAAAACACAAAGGAAACATAACATCAATAGACCACTTCCAGAGGCTAGAAAAAATAAAAAATCAAGGGAATGCTAGAGGAGAGTGTCTTTGCGTAGTCCTACATGGGTTATCCTGACTGCCTTTCTCTAGGTGTCATCTCCCATCTATGGTTATCCTGACAACCTCTCTAGGCACCAGCTCCATAGGGTGGCTCATACACAATCGTTAACCTCTCATGGAGATGATGTAATGATCCTGCCAACCACGACCTTCTCAACCTACCCTTAGTCTATGAAAGCCCTAACGGGTGGATGAGGCATCCTTAATTATTTGTTAATGTTATTACTACCCAACCCCCTAATTAATTAATTAAGTTATCACTTGTTACTGTGACTCTAATGTGGCTTATCCTGACAACCCCTTTGTGCACCGACGCCCACGTAGAGCCACTCTCCCTAGAAACGAAAAACACAAAATCAAGCTCCAAGGGGTTGTACCAACACAATAATACTAAAACTCAAAGCAGAAACATACATGAGGAAAAATAATCTCGCCAATAATCATATGCACAAACACTCATGAAATAGGTACAACCCAAGTGTAAACTCAAAATCACAACTACAATCAAAATATTGACAAGTATCAAATCACTAGACATCATAATAAACCACCATTTTCCCATGCCTCTAGAAGCCTTAAAAAATAACCTTAACTCCTAAAGAGGGTTAACTATCTTGAGGATCCCCCACTAGTCTACAAACCAACTCAAGCAAAACAAAAATTATCTGAGTGAAAATTGAAGAGTTAAAAAATTACACAACTTCAAGATTTCATTACGAACATGAGTTTTCTATAACTCAACAAACACCTTTTAAAATAACTTATTGCACAATTTCTACCATGAAATATAAAAAATCAATTTACCCAATATGTTTAATTTTGATAAAAATCATTCTACATAATTTATTTAAAATGCTTGTTTTGAGTTTAGGCAATCACATCATAAAACCAAACATTGCAAATTAGCATCATATGACTTTTCTATAATTTCAACAAGTGTATAAATATACATATATATATATACATATATATATTCATATATTTAAATCAACATCTAAATTTAATAATATAACTGTTATATATTTGCATGTATATATATATCCATATATACATATATATTTAAATATATATATAATATTAAATTAAATAAAAAAAATAAAATAAACAAATTTAAATTTATTAAAAAAAAATTTAAAAAATGCAAATCACAGGGGGAGGCTATGAACCTCCCCACATGGGGAGGTTGCAGCCCCCACCCAAGGTTGCGCCCAACAGCCCGCAGGGTACTGTGTGTAGTCGTGGGTGGATTGCGTAGAGTGCCCCCCACAGACTCCATGGCACAGGTAGGGGCGGGGTTTTGGGTACGACAGTGTCATCCCTCCCCTAACCCAAAATCATTTTTTTTAAATATTCTTTAGAAAAAAAAAAACTCTAGAGGAAATTTGATATAGAATAAATAAACACAGACCACCCCTTAAAATTTGATATAGATTTTTTTTTTTAAGAATAGAGTTTATAATTTCTTCTAGCATGAATTTATATATATGTATATATTTAAAAAACAACATTCTCTCAAACACAATACAAATTTGATTATATGTATATATTTTTTTAACACACTTTCTTTTCATAAATGAAATTTAGGGAAGTAATTTCAATAGGGTATTATTTTTTTCCATTTTCACAGCAATTTATCAACAATAACAAAAATTTATTTTTCTTCAAAAAAATTGTAATTTCTCCAACCCAAGATTTTGACAACTAAAATTGATGGGAGAAGAACAAGAGGGTTTCTTTTTCAATAAGAAAAATACAAGCTCTTTCCATAATGGATTGGGCTCTTTCACAGTCGCACTCATAAAAACTTGATCACCAACAGAGAACTGATGGTCAACTCTATGTGCATTAGCGTATTTATTCTACCTATTATGTGCTACCACAAGATGCTCTCTGATATGAACTATCTGCTACTTCATGTCCTAAACCATTTTAGGACCTAGGAGAGCTCTGTCCTCAAGACGGTTCCAACTTAATGTCCAGTCTTGTAGGGATGACCATATAGTGCTTGAAAGGGAGCCATGCCAATCGAGCTATGATATCCATTATTGTAGGAAAAATCAATTAGATGCAAATAGTCCTCCCAATGCGACTGTTGATCCATCACATACATACGAAGCATGTCCTCAAGAATTTGATTAACTCTGTTGGTCTAACCATCTATTTTAGGATGGTAAGTAGATCTGAAATTCAACTGGGTTCCTAAGGCACACTGCAATGATGTCCACAATGCAGATGTGAACACTGGATCTCTAACAGAAATTATTCACTGTAGAATACCATGCAGATGAACAATATCTTCCATGAAGATTCTAGCAACTAAAGAAGCAGTGTAAAATGATTGAATGGGGGAGAAGTGTGCCACCTTGGTCAATCTGTCAACCGTGACCATGATAGCATCATGGCATTGAAAAGTCATAGGAAATCCCACAATAAAACTTCCACTGATATTATGTGAGATAAGGTTGTAAAAGGCTTGGGGGATGCTGGTGTTCTGCCTTGACTCTTTGAAATTCTAAACATCTAGCCACTAGATCTAGCATATCCCTCTTCATGCCAGCCCAAAAGTATAGTGCATGAATTTCTACATACATCTTCTTAACTCCCGAGTGAGCAGAGTAGGGAGCCCAATGTGCCTCATTCATAATTAGAGTTTGAAGACCCTCAACAGGAGGCATGTACATGTGGCCCAAATACCTCAGAAGACCATCAGACTCCAATGAGTAACTTGCCAACTTTCCTTCTAAAGCTCTACTTGATTCAACTTCTGATTTCACTTCCTGATACCAACTATTTGTGGGAAGTGCTATGAGGACCTAACTCCTCAAATCCACCTCGAGAGCCACTGCCAAAATCTCATGTCTCTTCTGACTCAGAGCATCTGCCACTACATTCTCCTTTCCCTAAACATACTTGACCTCAAAATCATATTGATAGAGGAATTATATCCATCTCCTCTATCTGGCATTCAGGTTCAATTGCGTAAAAATGTATTGCAAGCTGTGATGATCAATATGAAGCTCGAACCTATGACCCAATAAGACATGTCTCCATATCACAAGGGTGTGAACCACTACGGCTAACTCCAAGTCACGTGTGGGGTAATTTATCTCATGATCCTTGAGCTTGCAGGATTCATAAGTAATTACACATCCTTCTTGCATCAAAATGACTCCTAAGCCCTCCAAGGAAGCATCTGTGAACACCACAAAATCCCCAGTAGGATCAGGAATAGCTAATATAGGTCCACTAGTCAACTTATCCTTAAGGGTCTAAAATGCTGACTAGCACTAATATGACCAAATGAACTTCTTCCCTTTCCTCTAAAGAGAAGTGATGGGATGTACAATCCTTGAAAATACATATAAAAATTGTTGATAATAGCCTGCTAACCCCATAAAACTATGAATATCTAGAACATTCTTGGGTGTTGGCCAATAAAAAATAGCCTGGATCTTTGATGGATCCACTACAATACCTGCACCTGAGATGACATGCCCCAAGTATTTCACTTTAGTTTTGAAGAACTCACACTTAGACAAATTAGCAAACAATTGATTGTCCCTTAAGCATTGTAATACCTATCTTAAGTGTTCCTCGTGCTCCTCCATTGATTTAGAGTAAAGTAGGATGTCGTCAAGAAACACAAGCACAAACCTATCCAAATAGGTTTGGAAAAATCCATTCATTAGGCTCATAAAAATTGATGGTGCATTCGCAAACCCAAACAACATAATAGTGAATTCATAATGCCTGTAATGAGTGCGAAATGCATTTTTAGGAATATCAGCTTTACCTATTCACAACTGATGAGAGCCAGACTTAAGATCATTCTTGGAGAAAACCTGAGCTCCTTTTATTTTATTGAACAAGTCATCAATTCTTGGCAAAGGATATTGATTCTTGATCCTCACTTTGTTAAGTTGTATGTAATCAATGTATAATAGGAGTGAACCATCCTTTTTCACAAATATTACCAATTCTCCCCAAGGGGAAACACTGGGATGGATGAATCCTTTTTATAGAAGTTCCTCTAACTACAAACGAAGCTCCTGCAATTCCTGAGTTGGCATCCAATATGGAGCCTGAGATATAGGCTCACCTCCGGGTATAAGATCAATTCTGAAGTCGATGTCACGCTTTGGTGGCATCCACAAAATTTTCACTTGGAAAAACATAAAAAAAATCCTTAAGAAGAGGGTAGTCATCCAATGAAATCTCTTGACTCTCTCCCAAATCCAAGTCATTTACAAACACAACAAACAATTGACACCCCCATCTGAAGCACCTTTTTAATTGCATGGCTAAGATCAATCATAGTGAGATAGGTCTCTATATACCAATGATCTCAACCTCATTACTTGAATCATCAACATAACACATGACCTTGCATAAACAATCAATTATGGCTTAGTGGGAACTCAACCAATCCATACCTAGAACCACGTCATATGAACCAAGAGGCAGGATTCAGAGATCTACCATAGTCATGAGTGGCCCAATTTGCAAATTACAACCCTGAAGAAGTGACTCAACAACTACCTTTTCCCCAGAGGTGAATTCAACCTACCACTTAATGCCTTTCCTTGCTTCCACCAATCTATAATGCTCTACTACTAAAGGAGAGATAAATGAATTTGATACTATGGAATTAAAGAGAATGGAAATGCTACTGCCTTGCAATGTACTTGATGTCTCAAATAAAGTTCCCTTATGTTTAGCTTGATGATTGTCCACTGTCGCAAACACCCAATGTGCTTTACTCGCATCACCCACTGTCGGCTCAGAAATAGTTGGTCTCTGACTAAATCCTATAGTGCTCCTTTGTGGACACTGTCTGGAAATATGTTCCTATTTCCCACAAGTGAAACAACCTATGCCTCATCCAAATCCTCTAGCACCAGACAGTGCATTTGACTGCTAAAAACTACTATGAGAAGGTGTCGATTATGTGTTGTATGTAGGCTTCTCAAAACAATCCTCCCTAATTTGTTGCCAACTTTGGTTCTTTATACTCTAAGATCTGCCACCCTGCTAAGACTGTGATTTTTTTTGTTTGGGTTGTAATTGCTGTAGTTGTTGTAGCTGTGGACCACCCTTAGAGGGTGGCCAAAAATTCCTACAAGAACATGTAGCTTGAGGCTATCCACCTCTAGAATCAAAATCTAATGCTGGGGCATTGCCAATCTAAACTCTTGTGTGACCTCCCATTGCCATTGCCAAGTTTTCTTCTACTAGATGAGCCTTCTCAACAACTACCTCCATTGTCTTTGGCTTGAAGACTCAAGCTCCACCACTAATTTAGGCATTTAAGCCCTTGAAAAAGTGCTACACAAGCATCGTCTCGTCATTACGAATCCTTGCATACCGCTTGAGCTCACAAAAATGACACTCATATTGTTTAATGGACATCTCCATCTATCTTAACTCATGGAATTCATCTACTCTGTGTTGCCTCTAGTGATCAAAAAGGAAACGGGCCCTGAATCTCTCTATAAACAATTCCCAAGTCACCATGCTTATGTCAATATGTAAGTTTCATTCTTCTAGCCACCGCCAAGTGGATGTAAAGCCTTTAAGGTGCATGATGGCAACCTATCCCTGGTATTACTACCATAGTGATGCATAGAAAAGCATCTATCCAGATCAATCATCCATGTTTCTACCTTGAGACCCCCACTAGAACCATCAAATGTGGGAGGTTATGCTCTCAACATGTCTCTCATGTGACCTGCCACTACTGCATCTTGTTCTGCTATTATTTCCCCATGTCTTGATGATCTCTCCCTTTCCCTTCCTAACCATTGTTCTTCCACTGGCCTAGGGCCTAAACAACCTAGTATCTCCCTAAGTAGGTGCTGCAACTAACCACCATCCAGGGTTGGCTGTTTTAGGTTCGGACCACCACCTGTTGGATTGTTTTGGGAACTCTGTCATTCCTCATGCTCTAAACCATGGGAACTTGGAGGTGATGGACTTTGGTAGTCAACCCCATGACCACCACCTCAACCTCTCTATTGGCCATGACCTCTACCTTGAGGCCTAATCTTGCACATCAATTAAGGGGTATATGTGAGATCAATAGTTAAATGTAAAGGTTTCCTAATAGACTCAAACTACCCAGAGAACCTAGCATTGCAAACCCCAAAGGACAACTAACAACACACAATTTTTTCTTTTTAAACATAAAGAATGTACACTAAGTTTTCTAATGCATATAACATAACTAATGATTACAAATTAAAGGCCTAAGTCCCTTGGGGTACACGAGGTGACATTACACAAACCATCCCATAACAAAAGTTGATAGAAAAAATTCCAAATTCCATTAATGTAACCCATTCATTCACATAACTTCAATTTTTAATTACATTCATAAATGATACTTCTTAGGAAATACTACCACATGGGAGCTACACAAATGATCTTTGGTAGCAAACTTCTTGCGAAGGATGGAGATGAAAGGAGGCTTGGAGGCATAATATTTGACACTTCCAATTCATATACATACTTCAAAAATCAATCTTATGATGCTTTTTCCTTTGCAGTAAGTGTTTAGAGACAACTTTAAACTTATGCAATTATAAAAAATGTACTAAATTTAAACCACACAGGGAAAAAATGTATTCCTAAAATTTCAAATTATAAATTTATGAGATATAGAAACATAATAGCCCAAGTTCATCAGTTAGCCACTGCTAGACAATAATTTACAACATAGAATAGTTGAATCGCCACTTTAATAACATTGCAATTAGAATAGAAAGCTATATTAAACTTAAACAATACATAAAAAAATTGGTTATAAAATTTTAAAATACAAATTTTTAAAATACTGAAGGAAAAAGATTTAGAAAGTAATTATTAAAAAAATTATCCTCTACAAAAGTCTATGAGCATCTAGTCACATATTTTTCTTTCACTTCTCAGGAAATACTACCATGTAGGAGCTACATAGATGATCTTTGGTAGAAAAATTCATGCGAAGGATGGAGATGAAAGAAGGCTTGGAGGCATAATATTTGACATTCCCAGCTCATATGTACATACTTCACAAAACAAGATTATGATTATTTTTCCTCTGCAGTAAGTGTTTAAAGACAACTTTAACCTTATGCATTTTTAATATAATTAGTTTCTATTTCTAACAATGCAAGGTTGATACATGTCAAAGAAAGCATTGTAAAATATTTGGTACAAGATTCATTAGATAAGACCCTACCACTGTGTTGGCGAGGGAAAAAAAAATATGTGAAGGGATTTGTTAATTTGTTCATATTTCACACATGAGAATTCATTTTTATGAATCTTACTGTAAATTCCTTATGTTATAGAGATTATATCAATTAGGCTAATACCCTATCATCTAACTCTTGTGAGTTTTCTAGATCCATTGCGTATGTAACATCATATTTGAAACCACTAACATTCAACTTCAAAAGTACCTCACCAAATGCCAAAAATCCAAAGTTGGAAATACCTCTAGAGGGTTATTTGATAATTGGTGTAAGAATGCCTAAACTTTAACATCATGCAAATTTCATTCCTTGAAATTTATTATAACAAGGTGTCTAGGGTCGAGACATAATACTTGAAACTATCTATCATTCAATATTTTATGAATTCTTCACTAATTGAACATATTAACTAACCTTCACATATGACTAGAATGACAATGTCTATTTAGGGATACTTAACAGTAGCGAAATTGGACCCTACAATGTAATCAAAGGTGATTGGAAATTTATATGGTGTATCTGGTATTTACTTCTTGTAGATTGTGTTTTATGAAGCTTTTATTCCTTGTTTAGAAACTTTAGGGATTGATGTGCCAGATGCCACCAAGGCTTTTATCTTGAGCATTAAAGCAATCTTTTTAGTAGTTATCTTAATGTTGAATTTGGTTTTGTAGACATGTCTTTGTACGGTTATCTCGTGGTTCATGACAATGGCAACAATTGTATTGGATAGACTCACACAGATTGCATGAAGTTACGACGTTATGAATCTTCTTCATTTCCTGATTATAACTCTATAGTTTATAGAATAAAGTTTATTCTTTTATGCTTCATGAAGTTTTTTCATAGAAGGTTTTGGGTGAACTGAGAATGGTCAATTATAGTTTTTGTTTTGTAATAAATCATTTGTCAAATCATTTGAACAATTTTGGAATTCATCATTGCCTCTAATATTTTGTGAACTTGCAGTACTCATATCCTTTATGCTTAAAATATATTATATCTTCTTCCTTTTATGTCTTGGTATACCCTTTGATAAAGACATTACAAGTAAAACATGCATTAATATTGTTGTACTTGTGTTTGATAATGCTCACATCCCATGGGGATATGTGGATTACTTTGGAGTGTTTGAGTACATTTTCTAACTTTGAAATCATTTTCCCTTTTAGATTTTGTTTACCCAAATAACTCCAACTCAGGTAACCTGAAATGCAAAAACAATTTATTTCTATGTAGCAATAAAAAAATCTCTAAGTTTGAATGAGGATAGGAACCCAAAGAAAAAAATTTATGGGATTTGTTTTTATTTTCTTTGTTGTTCTAAAAGTAATTAGAATAAGATCTAACAACTTTTCACCAAGTAAAATTCATTGCTCCTTATCCTATATTTATTCTTGTGAGCTAAACCTACATTTATAAGCCAACAACAACATCAAATCACTCTTCAAACTAGAAGATTGTGACCATTGTATTGGCACAAATATTAGCATATAACAAGGCTTTTAGGTTTTTATAGAAGTGTGGATTGAAATTTGAACACTCTTTTCAATTAACAATGGCTTTGAGGCCATGTTGAATATGATAAAATAATATTAGTGACTGTAAATTTTGTCATGAACAAGTAAGCTTACCCAATATATAGAACATAATTGAGACACCCAAATAGATGAGAAAGAAAAAACTTGAAAACATTTAAGGAAACCCAAAATCCAATAGAGAGCAAGGTAGACACATTTGAGAAAACCTTAATTATTTGAGCAAGAATGAAATTTTTTTCTCTATAAAGAACTTTATTTAACTTAAATGGATATTGATCAAATGTGTGCATCACTGTGAGTAATAATACAATTATAAAATGTATCTAAACACAATGTGAATAGGGGAGATGAACAAAGGAAGAGATAGTAGACCTAATCTGTTAGAACTTGAGCCATAAGACATAGTACAAGTAGAAAATAGCCTTGTGATGGAAGGAACCTTCAAAAAAGCATGCAACTAGTGAAGAACAAAAGGGAGACCATCTTTATCACAATATTTTCAACACCCAAAAGGTCCAAATAAGAATTTTGGAATGCTCACAGGGGAATGTCTAGAGATAAGGTTCCTAGGCCATACAATTTATGAAGGAAGCCAAGAATGTCCCTAGAGCCTTTCCAACCATCCAAGGCCAATTAACCTTTGGAAGTGAGTTGTACTATGGTTATAAAATGTAACTGAACGTAGTGTGCATAGGGGAGATGAACAAAGGAAGAGGTAGTACACCTAATCGGTTAGAACGTGAGCCACAAGACATAGTACAATACTTAAAAAATAGCCTTGTGATGGAAGGAACCTTCAAACAAGCATGGAGCTAATGAAGAACAAAAGGGAGACCAACTTTGTCACAATATCTTCAACACCCAAAAGGTCCCAAGAAAATTTTTAGAATTCTTGAATAGGGGAATGTCAAGAGCTAAGGGTCCTAGGCCATAAAATTCATGAAGGAATCCAAGAATGTCCCTAGATCCTTTCCAACCATCCAAGGCCAATGAACCTTTGGAAGTGATTCATACTGCAGTTATAAAATGTTCATAAAATGTAACTAAGAACAATGTGCATAGGGGAGATGACCAAAGGAAGAGGTAGTACACCTAATCGGTTAGAACCTCATCCTTAAGACATAGTACAAGTAGAAAATTGTCTTGTGATGGATGAAACCTTGAAAAAATAATTGAGCTAATGAAGAACAAAAGGGAGACCAATTTTATCACAATATTTTCAACACCCAAAAGGTCCCAAGCAAAATTTTAGAATGCTCATAGGGGAATGTCTAGAGCTAAGGGTGCTAGGCCACACAATTAATGAAGGAAGCCAAGAATGTCCCTAGAGCCTTTCCAACCATCCAAGGCCAATGAACCTTTGGTTGCAAAGAACAAAGAAGTATGTGCATTATGTGCATTTGTCTAAGTAACCTATGTTGCAAGCAAAGGTTTGTCTATTTTCATTGCATGGAAGTACTTTGGTTATGTAACTCTTCAAATTCAGAATACCAAAAATATGTATCAAATGATCACCTATCATTTATTATAATATTTATCTATCATCTATGAATTTTATCTATGAAAAAATCTCTAACATCTCTATCCCATAGTCATACTAGGGTTGTATATTTATTTTTTTAATGCAAAAGGTCTTCACAATTGTTGGAATGTAGTGTAAACCTCAACTATTAGGACAAGTTTCCAAAAGGTGGTATCCTATAGTTTATTGCATTAGGACCCAATGGATTACTAGATCTACATTTGTATGATGCTAACCTACACTAAGGGTGATAAATTCACAATAGACTTTGTTCGGATTTGTCCAAGCCAACCTACATACAAAGATGATAAATTCTCCATAGTATTTGGCCATTCTCATGCATAAATACATGCCCTCTATATTTTATTGCATTAGGACCCATATGTAGGACACAATTTGTCAAAATAGTGATAGTTGAACCATACTACATGACCTCCTTACAAAATCTAACAATGGCTCTTCCTGAGTTGAGTTCTAGTTTCCCAATTTGATCCAATGAGTATTCTCAATTGTGTACATTAGCATATCTCTATTTAGATAGCTCCCTATAGATAACATTATTGATTGTTTTACTGTAATATTTCTGAATGGTTGCAGAAAAGCAAGATCTCAATAATGCATTGATCTTATACAATTTATATTTGATTCAATTATGCATTGTTGATCATAGGTATGTGTAGGATCATCATGGAAAAAACAAGCCCTTAAGTGGCAAAAAAATTAGAAAAATCATAGTTAGGCAACTTGACATAAAAATTTGAATAAGTTATCTATATTATTTCAAAAATATGTAAAAATAGAATCTATAGAAAATTAAATGTAGTTTCTAAACTACTAGTTTTATTTTATTTTAAATCTATTTGGTGAAAATTTGAAATTTCAATGTAGTAGTACTTAAATTTCAGGAAAAAAATAAGAAGTAGGTGTCTGTCTAACCACCCTAACCACAATAAAATGATAATATTTTTTTATAAGACTTTAGATATAAGCAGGACTCATGTTTCAATGTGATGCATATTTTTTTGTAATTTTTTTCTGTAAATAATTAATTATGAATTTTTTATTATAACTTTAAAAAAATATAAAAACTCATATGTCTAACCACCTTAACTTGGTCAAAACTTCATGAAATTCATTTTTTTTTCAATCCTATAGTATGTGAAGCATATAATGTGATCCATATTTTGGATTCAAAAAATATGATATCGTTTGAAAGCTATAGATGTTTTTCAATTAGCCTATCAATTAGGACTTTAATTGTAATTCAAATAGAAAATTAATAATAATTATTTACTAAATTCAAAGTAAAGAATAATTTATATTGGTGGAGAGCTGAGAATCTCCTTTAAAAACTCTATTTATTTCATCAATTTTAGGTAAAAAAAAGTTGTCAGCCACATACCCTACAAATACCCATCATATTGCCACTTTTTGGCCAATCATGATCCTGCACATACCCTCACTATTCTCTAGCTTAGGCTATAATTTTTTTATTTTCAATAGAGTACTATTGAAGATGTATTATTTTAATTTTTGATAGGGTGCTGTTGAAAAGGCTAGATTCTTTCAATATCTGTTAAATTTTTGTTTAGAAAAGAGTATATTTTGTTGTTCAAACTAATACTACTTGATTTATGGCTTCCATTTTTTGTCTATGGTTGGAATGTAGTAAAATAGTTAATGTTGTACAATTTATGTTAATATATTGTTGCATTTTCAATTTGGTGCTCTTGAACATTCTACATTTTTCCATACTTTTGTTACTGTGGATCTTGCTCTCCTGTGAATATTGTTACTAAAACATATATTCTTCCATTTATGGTTTCTTATGTCTGGGTATGTTTGTCCAATGTAATGAAATAGTTAGTGTTATACAATTTATCTCTCTCTGTAAGGTATTCCTCATTGTCATTGTCTACCTTGGGCTATATTGTTTCATTTTCAAAAAATATGCTTTTCAAAGGACTCCATTCTTTCAATCTTATGTAAGGTTTATTGTTTGTTACATTTCCTAATATGTAACTATGTTGTCTGCATCTGCTACAACATATACCCAACTCTACATATGCCTTTCATAGTTATTTTTCCCACTCATGGTATTGACATTCTAATGTTCTTCTAGCCTCATATCTGAACTTTGCTTTCCTTTCATGTGCCTCTCCTCCTATTGGCTCATTGTTGCATGTTACAACATGGAACTACTAGTTATAATATGTAATGCCCCATTATGAAACCCCAAAGGAAAACACTTCTAAGTAACGATTATGAAGAATTTTTTTTTTTAAGAAACTGACATGAAATGTGAATCATACAATTCTAACATATAATGCATATAACATACATAAGTTCTAACAATGTCCTTTAGGGTATCAAGGCTGCAATATAAACTAATCCCATAACGATGATAACTAGCTATGAGTGATCATTTTAAAGCTATGGCATAAATAAAATGAACATCATACATTCATACATCACCTTAAACATAAAACCATCAATGATTAAATAACAAACCGAAAGAGTACATCCATCATGTTTATTACATAAGTATACACCATTCTATGATTATGTGATGACGTCAATACTTGCCAACTCCATGCTCATGAACATCAATTGGGAACCCAATGGAGTGCATATAAAATTCCACCCAAACATTTGGAACCCTAAGGTCCACCCACCATTCTAGGAGATGACAATAAGGACCCACTACACAAAAAGTCAAGCAAAAATAGGCTAACATGACTCCAATGCACAAGAGTAACAAACAAAACATAAATAAACAATTACTTCCAGAGGTACATGAGCAACAAGGGGAAAAAAAAGGCATAAAAGGTTGCTATAGGGAAGAGTGTCAATACATAGCTCGATATGGGTTACCCAATGTGCATCTTCCTAGGTTCTCGAACCCCATCATGGGTTACCCTGGAAACCTCAACTAATCCCCAACCCCCATTCTAACTCATGCGGGATCAACATGCCTTTCAAGAGGACAAGGTAGTTGATATTTCCATTCCAGGCCTTCCCACTCATCTCAAGCCTAAATGATCACTTGATCCATGAGTGAGGCTTCAATTATCTTGATTAATGTGAACTACCCAACCCCCTAATTCATTTTAAGTTATCACCAGATTAAAGAAACTCTCAATGAGCTACTTTGGGCACCACTTTGGATCCCATCCCCCATTTAAATCCACTCCCCCTACTATAAAATAGAGACCCAACACATCAAATAGGGTAAATCCATCTTGCGTGCTGAACGAAACTGCAAGCAAAACATATCCAAAGCATGGCATGAAAAATATTGCTCACAAATTCCAACCATAATAACAAGTATGTAGTGCAAGGCTAAAGACCCTCATAAACACAATTCAAGTATAAAATTTACCACCTTCCAAATGACAAAAGAAAGATGTGAAACCAAAACTCAACCCATTTTCCCAATCCTCTAGAAGTCTCTCCATAACCATTAGGCACAAAACACTCCCTCCAAAGAACAATGAACAAAATTAACTCAAATCAAAATCAACCACAATAATCAAAATATTTTGAATATCATACAACCATGACAACAATCAAATCAACCATGAAATATTCCATAAAAGGCATTGTCTCCACAACTCAGATTACTCATTAACTTAATCCACTTAAATTACTCAATAGAGCATTTACCACTACAATACAATTATACTAGTTACATAGTGAATTCTCAAAGCAACAAATAATCTAATCCATTTATTTAAACAAATATTTTGGAATATCTAAATACAAGTAAATCAATTTCCCCTATTCATTTAACTAACATAATCAATAAATATTTCCCAACTTAAATATAATCCTTTTTACTTTATTAACTTCTGACTATTCAAAACAATCATATAAATATTAATATCATACAAATATATGTGTATATATATAAGTTTCATTTAGTTACTCTTTATGAAATACTCATTTAAACTCAAAATAAATGAATAGAACTATTTTTCCTCACATAAATCCACCTATCAAGAATCACTTAAAGAAAACAATAAAGGAAAATTTTATCCTTAAACTATGTTGTCCCTTACAAATTTAAAGAGAACTTAATTGTATAGTAGAAATAAATCGATATTCCCTACTTAACTAGATTTTCTAAATTACCTGTAATTTATATTTAAGCACATATTTAACTATTAAGCTTATTACCCCAAACTGTTATATTGGCAAACTATAACATAATGATTTGACTTAAATAACTTATTTTCCACTATTAGTTAATTAGCTAAAAATCAATTCACTAAATATTTTTATCTTAAACATTTACCTATTGATTTAAATACTATTTCTTGTAATAACTAATCACTTAAAACTTTATGGTGAAAGACATTCATTATATATATATATATATATATGTATTTAATCTCCCACATGCTAACACTATACCATAATTCATTTTTTATGCACTATTATATATATATTGATAAGAGCAATATTCTAATTCGATTCTTTTAGTAATTCTACCAGTCCACTATTAGATGAATATAAATTAATCAACATTCTTAAACTAATTAAATAACAACAAAAATGAGAGAACACTATTCATTTATAATATGAATTTATTTAAGGCTTATTAATAAGATAACTTATAAACTATATATATATATATATATATATATATATATATATATATATACTTATACTAAATCAAATCAACAACAAAACTTGAATTACGTGGTATATAATTCGATTGATATGAAATAAAAAATGATTAATATCAAACACCATTCCAAGATTAAACCTCAACACAATCATATTACATATATGACATCGAATGTCTAATGGGTAGCTTACACAACAAAATAATTGATTACAAAATAACAAATGCCCATATTTTAAAGCGAATTCAACAAATGATGAACACCAAACAACTGAATGCAAAATACAAAACTTGACCAAGAATGGATGAATCAAAATATCCAAAATGGAAATTTCACACAGGTAGAGAATGTTCTTAGGTGCCACTTGAGGAACAAGCTGGGAAGAGACGACTAGATATGGTATAGTTCATAAAGTAAGGAGATTGTTGAAAGTTAGAGGAATTTAAAATATACCCTGAAATAGTTGGATTGGATGCCATAATTTGGTACATTCTTTTAGTGAAGGAGGCAGAACACATTCACCAACATAGGAGACCCATGTGAAGTTGGAGAATTTGACTTGGAAGCTAAAGGCAGTATGGTATTTTTAGATTCAATACTTTTACTTAATGCACTATAGAGTTGTTAAGAGCCTCTGAGTACCTTCTAATTGCCACAATGCATCTAAATTCATCTCCAAGATTTTTGCAAGATATTTTGTTCAGAGAGATGTGAAACATTTCCACAATTTAAAAAAATACAATATTCTTGTGGAGGATATTGGTGATTCTAAATGAAACAATATAAGAAAATATGCACATGCAGTCACACAGGTTTAGTCGATGAAGGGCTACTTATACTTCATGTATTAGTGACCCTTAATGCATTACATATATATTCTATCATCAAGGGTACATTTTTGACCTATATTCCATGTTGGCTATCTTAACGAAACCATACACCTTATTACTAAAATTCCATTTAAACTTGTGGTGCATGAGGATCACACATGAATAAGAGTTGATTATTTCCAATAACACTGTTCAAGGATTTAGGATGCGAGAATAATAAAAGCTAGTAACAAATTAGACTGCTTAGGCTTGGTGTGCCCAAGAAAGATGACACAAGTCATAAGTGCTCTGAATTGGTCAGAAGACTACAAGAGGAAGATACCATTAGCATACTCATATTCTCAAATCAAACTGCTCACACAAGGCACACACATTGAGACAAATAGTTTCCTAAAAAATGCACATTTTGAGTCAACAATGTGAATCAACACCATAGCCAACATAAATACCTCGAATCACAACAAAATAAATGGATAAAAACCTACAGATTGGATTTTGATTGATAATAAATGGAAATAAAATGATTTTTTGAACAAAACTAGATCAAAACATAACAAAATTATAGAAAGAGAGGAAGGTAAAACTCTATTTAGGGAGATTCGATAGGGGAGTTCAATGAATGAATTAAATGAGCATGTATATCAACCCAAGGCATACAAAATTATAGACCATAAACATAGAATGAAAAATATAGTCAAACAATCCAAAAGAGAATAAACACATAGTATAAAGCATTGAAGCAAAGTACAAGATCGAATTAAACCAGATTCAATGCACGTTGAGATAAAGTTGATGCCGAGTTCCAGCTTCTGCTATTGCTCCCCATCTCTTGAAACCATCCCTAAAAATTACTTATTTTCACAAAATAATCTTACAGGCCAATATTTTGCTCAAAGACCAAAAATGAATGATAATGATTCCCCTCAATCTCTCCCCAAAAAGATCATTATATCCAAGGAAAGCTTTTCTTTTCAAATGCAAACAACAAATCAAAATCTCCTAAAAACAATAATTTTCCAAACATTAACCAGTTCAAAGTCATGCATGTGCTTCAAAATTACTTTATCTATCTTTTTAATTGTTTCTATTTCTTTATCATTTATCTTCATTTGAAACTAATATTAATATTAATATTTTATTTTTCCCATGAAAATTTCCTCATAAATCAAATTTATTGATTAAAACTTAACATTAATAATAATTTATTTCTATATTTAATTATGAAAGAACTTTATAATTTAATCATTTAATTTACCAAACACAACATATACACCCATTTAATAACATAATTTGTTTAATTATATATTTAATTCTACATCAAATAATAAATATCTTTATATTTAATTATAAAAATGCTTTATACTTGATAATTTAAATTAATCTAATTACCCAAGGCACTTAATACCATTTTACAAATGACTTAAACTAAACAAACCAAAACAACATTTAGCAAACATCATGAAAAGGGTGAATCATGGAGGGGCACTAAATAATAATTTATTTCAACAATTTATTTAGTAAAATATTATGTACATAAATTTAAAATTTATTTTTTAGTAAAAAGTACTATTTATTTTTCACCCCATTTTTAAAAAATTAAAAATATGCTATATGCCTTCTTACAAAGCAAAAATGCAAAATCAACACCAAATTGTTTTTTGGGCGATGCGAATCGCTAATCTGCCCGATATGCTCTTGCATCACATTCTCTAATTCTTAGTAATTGATCCCATAATAATATTTAACATATAGAATCTTTGTTATGTGCAAACTCATGCACTCTAGGCACAAGTTTCAAATTTTGAAAAACAAAATGTAAATGTTTCATAATAACTCATGTTATAAATATTATTACCTTTTTAATGGTTATTTTCCTAAATATTGTGCATCTAGGTTCATTCATAAAATTTCTTCCACTAATAGCTCATTATGGTAAATATTATTACACAAAAAAAACACCTTTCTATCAATTTTGTGCATGCTACTTGATTTCTATATAGTATTGTTGTTGATTTTAGAGAACACATACCAACAAACTAACCAAACAAGTCATATATTTAAAAAATAACCTTTTCCCTTTTCCCCATTGTTAATATATGATATCTCGCCATTGAGAGTGAACATCCTCATTTTACAAGTAGTAGAAGAATTAGGATTTGAATATTGATGTTCCCTAAAAGGTATAAAACTATAGAATATAATACTCATGCATTCAAGAGAGGTAACTATACCAAAGAATGCTTACTAGCACACCTGCAATGCCCAATAATACATATGTTTTTTGGTGAATTGGGGTAGGAATGTCTAAAACTTCACCAAAATAACCTCCTTCCCACCTCAACCCATTTTACTTCCAAATTAGCCATTTTATAGGTGTACACACCATGATTCCTTTAGCTAATAATTTCAACTTACACCCTTCTAATTCTCAACTACTATACTTCTCTTTTTTTGGTAAAATTAACTTCTTTAATTATAATATTTTCTTTGGAATCTTATTTACTTAATAACTAATAAAATAGAGAGAAAATTAGAAATACTTTTAACTATCTTAGGAGGTAGACTTGATTTATCATCTTTTATTTTTGTTATGTGGTCATAACATTTAGATTGAAGTAGCTAGGTTGTACTTGTAAAGAAATATGGCATTCTTTAATAAGGTAACAAGATCATTGAGGGATAATAAATTGACCAAAAGACATTTTAGAAGTGTATTAAACACAAAAAACATGTATCTTCAAAAATATATTGTGAATGCATTATAACACAGTCATAATTATAGATCAAGTATGACTTGGTAAACCTAAGACATTAACTGACCATGTTATAACATGTTTGTGTTATAATGTATCACTTATGTGCACTATAACAAAAAAAACATGTATGTATATTCTTTTATTTTGGAAATAAGGACATATTTTCTTACTTCTAATAAATTTTCATTTTAAATCCATTTAGAAAAGGAAAAGGTATATGAACTAAAATAAATATACACATCATGCTTTACACATCAATTTTTATATCATTATTATTTTATCACAATTATATTTCTAATATAAATTGGTAAAATAATATTTTAAAAATATCCATCTCAAGCCTCATCATCAATTGTCTTTATCTAGATAAAAATTAGAAAATTCACCTACTATTTGTTAGGTAAAAAATACACATATTTTTGTAATTACCAAATTTATGTAATAAAAATAATACTATTTTTTTTCTTTGTTCATTTATTCATTTTATTCTCGGGTACTTCTATCCATATGGGACAGGTATTCATTCAAAATTCAAGACAAGAATTCAACCTTACACTTTAGGAATCTATTCATACAAAACAAGAATTCATCTATGCATTTGGGGTACACATCAATAAAAAATGGGTAGGCATCTATCATAAAATGTAGGTATACTTTATTGCATAGCCTTAGATTCATTGGATCATCTAAATCAAGAGTCACCTCTCAATGACCACACACCCCCCTTGGGAGTATAATAAGGTTGTGATCAACTAGGAGTATGAAATTTAATATAATGCTTCAAACCCCACCTTCGAATTTAGCCTCAAGCCTTGGGAATATCAAGAAAATCAATGTGAGATTTGTTTTGAGCATACAATAATTAATTTCTTCTTGAGAGTACATTCAAGAGTTTATTTATGAGAATTGTTTACCTGCTTATAAGTGAGTTGAAATTATATTCTTTTGAAAATTTGCTAATCTCGCCTGAAATATTATATATTGGGATGATTCTTCATTCAATAGAATCCCTACATACACTAGTTATAAACAAGATCTAGGAGTATATATGTAGTTGTACTTTCTAGTCTATGTTTCATGTAACTACTTGAGTGGATACACAATCCATCCTTGGGCCTAATTTCTCTAAATGATTCTTCATCAACTACCACCCACTCAATGAAAAAAAGAATGAAATCCTAATTGAAACTACTACACAACACACTCCAATGAGGGTGTTATTGATGGGTGTTTTGTAAACTTTCTCAACACAGGTGACACATTGGTGCATCACCTCTCTTGAAAGGAAATCTTCCAACAAGAAGTTGCTGAAAATCTCCCCAAGGTCTCTTGGGTGTCAGGTCATGACTTGCATGGAACTCCTTAGTTGATGTTGATGTGATTTTTCTGGTAATCACAGGGTAGACTTACATAGTTGGATGTGAGGTGGATCTTAAATTTTGAAGTTTCTGAAGTGGGAGTTACAATGCAATTTGTTGTAGGTTCAAACAACAATCTAAAACTTCAATGTTTTCCTTAAGTTTTGGCTTTACAATGTGCAATGAACCTTAGTACGGACTATTTCTAAAAAAAATGGAAAAAGAGCTCAGGAGAGGGAAGGTTCCTAGATTTGCAACTAATTGTGAACAGTGATCATGGAGGTTCTGCTATGGACAACTCCCTTCAAATAGAATTCCACTTAACTAGAAATCTACAGTATCATGAAATGTGTGCTATCTTCAAAGGTTTTTATATACTTTACCATTCATACACCATTTGTATGCATGAATAAAGATAAATATTTAAAGAGCAACTTCAAATTTTAGCCTAGGCTAACTTTGCAAGGCCATTTACTGGTAGCAAATAGCAAAAAGTATATATCATGCGCTGGAAGGCATCAACACAGTAGAAATTTCTACAATCATAGGACAACATGACTAAATTATATCTAAGCACTTTGAATCTAACTAAAATAGAAATATAAATCTAACTAAAGCATCTAACAATGGAGATTGAACTATTCAACATGTGAAGAACTCAGAAAATACATCAAGTCAATGTATTTTCATTAGAAATTTCTGCAGCATGTCTTTACAACAACTCAACTCTCTTGGAAATGAGAGGAGAACCCCCCATTTATAGTGCCCAAAAATTAGAATGAATGGCCAAGATTCAATCTCATTATGTTGCCAAGATCCACTACAAACTAGGGTTCTACCTACCCCCACAATATATTACAATTTAAAATACAACTTTTTCCACATCCCTATTTTGTCCTCTAATGACAACATTGTAGCATTTTTTATTTTGCTTATTGCTCTTTTTGTTGTAGCTATTCCTTTAGGAGTTCTTTACTGATAATAGGGTTGGATTCCTACTTCTTCAAGGTTGCATATGCCATGAATTTTTGAATCATTAGCTAGAGTTTGTCAACTTCTATTATCTTGGACTGCAACATCTAATAACTCCATTCTTTCGAGTTGTCTTCAAGCTTCTTCCAGTCTTCATCATACTTTGTGGCTTGATCTCATAATAGTTTTGACTGGGCGAAGTAACAAGAGGAAGAACTCATGAAATCTACATTTACTTCATTGGACATCCCGTCCTCCATCCACTTCTAGAAATAAGGCTTTATTTTCTTCAGATCAATCTGCACTACGGGCATGTCATACTTCATCATCAACTTCATATATCGGGTGCAGTTTTCCCTAATTTCCTTGACCCATTTGATGTCTAGATCCACTTTATCCATTATTTGTTCCAACCTTTCCCTTCTGTTATCAACATCCCACCTCCACACGTACACTAGCTAGTGGTCATCTCTTTTGAATGAGAGCTCCTTTTCCCATGTGGCCTTCAGTAACTGGAGGATGACCTCAATCTTTGGATAGGTGGAATCATATGTTGCAGGGAAGTCAGTGAAAATATTTTTCATGTTGTCCAGAGATTGTTGTAGATCCAAGAACTTGTTGCCTATTCAAACAGTCTGAACGATACCCATGTTCACAATGTACAAGACTTGTTAGAACCAGCTCTTTGTAGTCTTATCAAAGTTCTTTCTCTTCTCTAATTTGTCAATTTTTTCATTGGACAATAGTTGGGGTGGAGCCATGGATGAGGTAGGAATGTCATCCACTGAAGACCATTGTTCGATGTAATTGGTCAAGGTGGCCACCTGTGCTTTAAGCTCATTCTTCGAGACCTTGTCCTATCGTATCAGGTGCACCACTGTAGCCACTGACTCTTCAAAATGTTCCACCTTTTCTCTCTGGTAGTAGTTCCCAAGTTAATGGTGGAAACATTATAGCTTGTACCCTCCCGGCCTTCCACCGATGTTGCTATTTGTACCATTTGGGACTCAGAGGCATCCATTGTTACCTTGGATCTAACTTTAGGCCTCTTCTCCTTCCTGGTTGAGATTTTTACTCAGGATAGGATAGCCTCTAACCTTGCTCTTTGTTCCTTCGGTGTAGGGGTTTTCTTCTCAAGCTGCTTCTCAAGCCATTCAGACATGGTATAATTTCCTTTCGGTGACTCTCGATCACCCTTGCCTTCCTCTATTCGGAACTCCATTTGTTTTCCCATGGTAATCCTTTCTTTCATTTTTGTGTTGTCTCCCTCTTCTTCATCAAAGTCCTAGATGAATGTGAGGCATTTGATGGGAGGCCTAGTAGTCGATCTCTCTCTAGAACTTTCCTTTGTCTTATTTTCCTTCTCCTTTATTTTTTCAATCTATTTGTCCTTATGCATGTACTCCTCGGGCTTGTATTCTTCTATATCTACTTCTCCTCTAGGAGGAGGCAACACAATCTCTAGTTGTTTTTCCCTTGTAGGGATTTTTACACTTTCCACCATTCTGTCACCCTCCTGCCCTTATCTAGGAGGTGAACTTTATGTTTCTTCTGCAACATGTTTCAGCTACATGGCCATTTCTTCTTCAACATCATCATTTAAATTTTGTACGATGAAATTACCACTAGCATCCTCCTCCTCATACCGACTCTCGAAAGAGCCCGTTCCTTCCTCTTCATAGGCCACAGTGTCAATTTTTTTATGTTCATACTCTGGGTGTTCATGGTACTCGTCGGCCTCCTCTTCAATTGCCTTTGAGGCTTCTTGCTCCTATCTATCCCACTCCTTGGAAATTAACATTGTGGCCTCCATTGTTGGTGGTCCCATGGGAGGTTGTGAGGGTGTGATAGTGGTGAGGACCCATGGTAAGGCAGTCTGAATGGTGGGGTCCATGAAGATCTAGGAGAGCTTGGAGGGGATATTTTGCATATGTTGCGAGAAAGCCTCTGGTAATGCCAGTGCAAGCATTGGCATTGTCGTTGCTACTGATGGGAGGGATGTAGTAGGCAATAGGATAGAGGAGGAAGGTGGAGTAGTTGTGGCAGAGGAAGATTCAACCACTATTATGGGCTCGACAAGGGGGGATGGTGCAAAATGGACCGAGATATCCACTGCAAGATGAGATGTGGTGAGAATTGCTTGGGAGACAGATGCTAAGGTGCTTGAGACAAGGAGAGACAAAAGAAGTTATGGCTGATCTATTCTCGCTTTCTCACCTTCTGAATTGTAGGTTGTTCTACAACACTTCCTATTTGTCTAGTCCTCTTGGAAGGTGAGCCCCCTAAATCCTTTCTGGTGTACACCTTAGGATCTAGAGATTGCTCTGTTTCAGTCCCTTTCCCCTTTTTTGACCTAGTGAGTGGAGGAGATTTGGATGCCATACTTGTTGAACTTGTGGCACCAACATCTTTAGTGGTACTGGGATCACTCTTTAGCCCTTCATATGTTAGGACCACTCCTTGTTCCTTTAGCTGGGCCACTTGTCTTTTAACCCATTCTTTAGTCTGGGCCATGATGGGTTTGGTTATGATGTCGAGGTCATCGACCTTATGTTCATCCCAATCATTTGCAGGTAGTGGTAAGTTGGAGACTACATTATACCTAGGATCCATAACTATGCTTTCATCTTCCTCAACTTGATTTGGTATAGGGAACAACTACACCCTTTTTATGAAGTATGCTCTCATTCTCATGTAGTGCCTCACATGCACCTCTTTGTCATCCTGGTAGTTTTCCCATAAATCCTCAACATGATGCAAGTGGGCATACTCTAGTCCCAAAAATTTTCTCACTTTCCCATATGAGTCCACCTATGGACGAGTAGTGTGTAGTCAGAAGTGGTACTCCACCAATTCCTTTTCTAGGTTCCTAGCACACTAGGCAGTTTGCAATTTATACATGGCCTAACTAAAGGTCAAGGGATAAGAGATACTTGCCAAATGTTTGTTATTGACGATGGTGTGCACATGTTGCATCTATTGGGAGAGTTTCAATAGTATAATCTGGTCATTAGGGTACCAGGGCAGCTTGTTTGGTCTTTTATTGAAACCCTGGGTGGGAATGTAGGTGAATTTGGGAAACTACAAGAAGGGGAAGGCATACTACTTTAGGAATTCCCATGGACTATGAGAGATCCTCCTCTAAAAATCCCCTCCTAGCAACCAGATAATGTAACCAATAAAGGCGTCATTCACCCTATAGTACTCCTTAAAGTTTCTGAATTAGTGTTGGGGATATTGGTCATAGGCTTTTAGTTTCAAGCCTGGCTCCTCTTCAGTTGCCACAAATAGTCTGCTATACTACCTTTGTTCTACCACTAAATAGACTAGATAAGAGGTCATGTAGAATTTGGAGCTCTTTTTCACGTTCTTAAACTACTCATGGAAGTAGTTGTTGATGATTCCCCCAGTAGAATGAGGGTTTCCTGGTGATATCTTCATCACCATGAAGGATTTTCTCAACAAAGTACACCATCCACTCCTGGAAAAACACAACATAAGGAAGGCCCATTACTCAGCTCAACATGGTCACTAGGCCATGGTAGTCTTCATGGAAATCATTATGAAAGTGTTTCTGAGGGACCTTTGCAGTACTGGCTCTTTTCTCCTTAAGCCAGAATTGGTTTATCAACATTTTGCAACCCATCAGGTCTTTATCCCAAGTCGCCTTTCCTTCTTCCATCTTGGGCACTTCCATTTCCTCAAAGGTAGGAATGTGGAAAGTTTTCATGATTCCCTTGGCTAACATGTTAGTGAGAATATTCCCATCTCTGTCAACGATGGTCCTTGTCTTGGGTTGGTAGGCCGGTTGATAGGCCATGACTAGTTCAGAGGCAATGAGATATGGGGGGAAGCCTACAAATTTTGTGATTCCACTCTACCTGATTAATCTAGCATTGTCAGTATTTGGGTAAATTTTGACCCTTTGTTTAAATTCATCAATATCGACATGGCTGATCTGGGTGTTTGTGATTTCTTTCCAATCTGTGGAGATTTTTGAATGTAGAGGTTCACCCTAGAATTGAAACTTCATTTGGTCTTTATCCTTCTTCCCACTAGCAGTCTTATTGGATTTCTCCCCTTTCTCTCTCTGCAGTTCCCCCTAAGGGTCTTGCACCCAATTCCATATATTCTCCAAGCATGGACATAGTGAGTACAATCATTTATAAAAGCCTTAGCATTAGTCAAAATCCCGCAGACTAAATCCATTTAAGCATCATGTGGTTAATGAAGTTAAACCTTTTCCTTTTAGATGTTGTTAGTTACTTTTAATGGATTTTGGATAATCTAGGCCTAGAGGGGTAGAATTCCTTGGTAGAAATGTTGTTTTGAGGGGGAGAACAAGGTAGTATGATTCAAGTGATTTTCCAACTTCAAATCTTTGTGGTTCAAAAGACTCGTGCAAGAGAAGGCTATATTTGAGCATGTGGGTCAAGATCAGTTTTTAAATTTGAGGTCATTTGGATCATTTTGGGAGCATCCAAAGGTACAAGGCCTAAAAGCTATCGAGGGTTAGCTATTTGGAACAGCCAGGAAGGAATGAAACTCTAGGGTTTGCGACTTGAGTGGGCCAAGGACAACCAATATTTAGTTTCTATTTTGAGGCACTCAGGCCTGAAGGTGCGGGAAGTTGTCATGTTTTTTCCATTCAGAACAGTGGGAAACAGATGAAAGTCTGGAGGGAGCAGCCTAGTGAACTGGACACGGCATCAAGCTTGGATGTCATATTTGCTTCGTCATGTTTTCATTTGGTGAATAGGAGGGTAAAGCCTGAAGGTCAGAAAGGTGGGCCTGTCTTTCCAATTTGGAACTAACGAAGGTGGGACATAATCTCAGATGCAAGAGCTCGGTGAGGGTATGGATGTCAAAGTTCAATGTTGTTTGTTTCTCTCAGTGAATGAGGGCCTGGGGCCTAAGAGGTGGAAGGTCATCGATGAATTTTTGTTTGAACGATGAAGGCAAGATGAAAGTCCGTAGACCGGGACCTAACGAGATGATAGATCAGTTCTCTTGAGAGTTTAATGTCGGACGACGAGAGGAAAGGTGGGCCCTAAATCTCGAGAAGACAGATTCATTCCACCATTTGGGAATGATGAGAGCTTGGCAGAGTTACAAACATGGAAGTTTGGGGATTCGGGCTTGAGAATCAAAAATAGAGGCCAAGTTTCATCGTTTGAACTTTGCATTCACAACGATCAGACGATGGAGTTCTGAGTTGGTGGGCTCGAGAGAAGGTGTGATCATTTGCAAAAATTTGTGTTTTCTAAGGTTTCACCAGTGGCGGAAGGAAGACCCGGGCTTAGGAGACGTAAATTCCCCTGGGCGATGAACGGTCGTGAAAAGGCCGAGTTCTATATCAAAATAAGAGGGTGTTTTGGAGGTTTTTTGAAAATTCTGAGATATGGATTTTATGCGTTTTATCATGTTTTAGCTAATTAAAGCATTTTTAACCCATGTTATTCATCATTATGGGTGTTAAAATTTAAAAACCATCTCAGGAGGGTGAATGACAAACCTACCTCGGGAGTCTGATGAGAGAAGACGTGAAATCCACTAAGGGTGGTCGAATGATGATCTCGGACGTGAGGGTGATGGGTGACGGGTGCACCAATATCCTCTGGCAAGCACTCTAATCTCTTATAGCAAACTTGAAAAATGAAAATGATAGGTTGACTACTTTATTTATACCCTCAATAGCAATTAATGCCCTCATTTATTGTAGGTACAACCAACAAGTTGGTTGGTGGATTTAAATTCTCGAATAGTGGCGGGTGGTTCGAGGTCTGGGGGTCGAAAAGATGCGAGGTGGCGACCGCTTTAAAATTATGTTTGAAAACCACCGGTGGAAAAGGGGAACTTGAGACCTGGATGGTAGGGAGCCGACATCATTTTTCCATTTCAAATGGTGAAATCATCACCAAGTTCTAGACATGGAAGTCTGGAGGGTCGAACCCGGCAAGAGGAAAGGTGGTCTAAATTTTGCATAAGTTAAACTAGTGGAAAAGAGGGTGTCGGGCTTCGAAGTCTAGAGAAGTGGAAGCCTTCCATCATTGGGAATAGTGAACACAAGGAGGAAACCAAGCCAGGGAAACCTGGTGGGGTGGACCCGACCGACCCCAAGGGCGCTGGTAGGAGAAAACTGCTAAGGAGACTCTACAAGGAACTAGGACTTAGCCAAATTGGATGGGATGAAACATGGTCAGCTAAGATGATACTTTGGAGGTGTGTTGACCACTTAGGACATGCAAAATGAGACAGCGTGTGTGCTAAGGGCACAACAAATGACAACTCTGCTGGAGAATGCTCCCGATCATTCTAAAGATGAATATTCATTTAGGACACAAAATCTCTGGTTTCACAGACTAGGGTTGGATTTCTAAGAGTGAACTAGGAGAACAAGATCCTTAGTTAGGTCAGTCTACAAGACATCTCAGAAGTGTGTGTAGTGAATTTATTCCTTTCCATGGGAACTATGACAGATGGCTGCTACTCCAACCAATCAAGCTACATGAACTATCCAACACCAAAAGTAAGCTGGACATTTCCCCACTGCTAGTCAGGCATGCATAGCCCCAGAAGAGTTGCCACTATGATCCCTTGGATATTGATCTATTGCACACCGAGCATCCATAGCCCTGGTAGAATTACCCACACACCCATATGGTTGCTTGATTTCAAAATTTTCTTTTTTTCTTTTGATATTTCTTCAACATTTCTTTTTCTCACTTATCTTTTGTTCAACCATGTAAGCACTAAATCTTGTGACAGTTTTGGGAACCACAGTGGTCACTGGACTGAACTTAAGATTTTTCACTTGCTTGGATATCATAGTAACCCTTGTATAGTCCTTTAGAAATAATTAGCATGCATTTTGTGTAAGATCTGAGATGTGTGTAAAGAGATCCAACCAAGGATCGAGTTCTCAGGTAGAGTTTAAATGATGAAATCATTCCTAGGCATCTTTCAAGAACCAATAGTCGAGAAGGAATGCTTAGCCAAAGAACACCAAGGATTATCAACAAAGTGAATCATTTGTTGAACAAGCATGACCACCACAACAAAACATAAGACACAATCCTTATGAAACAAAACAATTGGGGAACATGCAAAACAAAGCGATGTGAAACAACAAGACACAAGAAAACCAAAAGACAACCTACTCTAAGCTATATACAAATATTTATAAGGAAGAGCTTGACGGAGCTTAAGTTTGGAAGTATTTCTTGAGGTTTTTCCCATTGACTGGGAATGAGACATCTTCACTAGTTAAGGTCTGTAGGTGGAAAGCATTATCCCCCAAAACTTTAGCTATTTGGAAGGGGCCAAACCAAAGCTTGTCGAATTTGTTGTGTCCCCCTTTCTTTTCATGGGCCTTGTCCTAGTAGAGGAATAAATCTGTAATTTTAAAGGCCTTGATCTTAGCTCGATGGTCGAACCATCTCTTAACCATGCCCTGATGTTTGGCTAAATTTTCTATTGGATGGTCTCAGACTTCTTCTAAATGCAAGAGCTCAGCTAACCGAGCTTCTCTATGATCCCTTCCTTTGTAGAAGTCATTGATAAATTAGAGAGTGGGAATCTTTAGGTGGATAGGAAATATGGACTCTAGGCTATAAACAAGATCAAATGGGGAATCACCAAGGGTAGCCTTGTGGCAGGTGCAGTCTTCCTAAAGGGTGAATCGGAGCTGGGTATGCCAATCCTTGGGATTCTTATCTAGCAATTTCTTTATCACCGTGATCTGTTTCTTATTTGTGGACTCAGCAAGGCCATTGCCTTAAGGGTAGTAATTTGATGAAAATGGGTCCTATCATAATAGTGGTTTACAATTCCTCGAGAGGAACGAATTTTAGCTAAAATCACATATTTTTAGAAAATATAATGATTTAAGCCTTAAAAAGTTCCATTTTAAGGATTCCAATTGAAGAGGGTTTGATCAAATCACCTTAGATCAAACCCCCTTGGATAGAACCTCGCTAGTTTTAAACCATACCTATAAATGCGTCCTTTACACCTATCAAAATGCTGATAAAAAATCACTTTTGATTTAGCTTTTGGGGGATCAAATGAATTCATTTAAAATTTATTTCAAATGATTATGGTATTCCTTAGAACAAGCTATCCAATGAATATAATTTTAATATGTTTTGGTTTTGTTATGTATTTGTTTTTTAAGTTTTATTAAACATAGGTTTTTCATCGAAAATGAATTTCTTTGTTCTTCACATGTGGAAAAATAGAAGATTATCAAAAAAAAATTGAAAAATATGAGTGCACCGGATATTGAAGTCCTTGATCCAACAAAAAAATTAAATTAAATTTTGACATATATAAAAAAAGTTACGCATTATACACGCTTGTGTCTAAATTGTAATTCGTTTGACTTTGAAACTTGATTAAGGAAAAAATATTTAATAAAAACTATATAACCAAGTGGAAGCACTAGATATTAGAGTTACAAATCTAAATTTGAAAGAATTAGAATTTTATCCTTCATGGAAAAAAATTTATGCTATACGAAGGCCACTTTTTAAAATGTTGTTTTCTTAAAAAATCAATTTTTGTGGGAGATGGAAAAAGAAGTGAAATTTGATTCCAAGAATTTTGAAAAAAAAAAATTAGAATCTAAAGACAAAATTTGATGAGATTCCAGTTTGCACCATCTTCAAATTCCTCACAGTTTAGCCTATAGGTGCCGAATGTGAAGATTTAGTTAAAAATAATAATTTCAGGTCCGGTTTGGCCAAAAATTGTAAACCACTATTATGGGATCACCCAAATTTAAGAGCAATCCCATAGTCAAAGGCCCAACCAACAAATTTTAATGAAGGAAAAGTAGGTCCATTATCACACACTAACCCATTAGGACAACCAAAGTGATTTAAAATGAAAATTTTCAAAAAATTTGTAACTACCTCAATTGTGCATTTCTTACAGACAATTGCTTTTGTCCATCTAGTACAATAATCAGTAGTGGTAAGAATGTACATGTGTCCCATAGATGATGGAGGGCTTATTGAACCAATGAAATTGAGACCCCATTGTGTAAACGGTCTCACCTCTAGCACGGGCTACAATGGAACAACAACATTCTCCTTGGTAGCGACAGTCAAACACATGTGACATGAGCGAACATGACAATAGGCATCCTTGAAGATAGTTGGCCAATAATACCTCGCTCTTAATATTTGATGTGCAGTGGAAGGCCCAGATCCATGACTAGTGTTGAACTTTTTATGAAACTCCTTCAAGACTCAGTCTACTTCTTCCTTGCCAAGGAATATCAAGTAAATGCCTTCATGATTTCTCTTGTATAAAATGGACCCCTACAACATGTAACTACTACTTCACAATCTAAGAGCACATTTATGGACTCCTTGTAAGTGAGGTGGACACTTGAGATTCAAAAAATAATAAACCACATCCTTATACCACTCCCCCGAGGAAACGTCTTCAAGTTGATATTGTTGTATAGTGAGTTCAGGTCCTGCCTCTACTACTACTTCAACAATTGTGTGGGTGAGGGCCTTTCCTCTTACCAAATTCATCAGTTGGATTTCCACATCATACTCCTAGAGAAATGTGACCCATTTAGCTCTTTGTTCACCCAACTCATTTTGCATGAGGGTATGTGCAAGATCATCATGGAAAAAATAGGCCCTTAAGTGGCAAAAAAAAAAAAATTAGAGCTAGGCAACTTGACGTTAAAATTTCAATAAGTTATCTAAATTATTTCAAAAATATGTAAGAATAGAATTTGTATCAAACTGAATTTAGTTTCTAAACTACTAGGTTTATTTTAAAAATAAAATAATCTATTTAGTGAAAATTTGAAATTTCAATGCAGTATTTCTTAAATCTCAGGGAAAAATAAGTAGGTGTTTGTCTGACCACCCTAACCACAATAAAATGATAATATTTTGTTATAATATTTTAGACATAATTAGAGGACTCATGTTCAGATGTGATAAATACTTTTTTGTAATTTTTTTCCATGTAAATAATTAATTATGAATTTTTTAGTACAACTTTTAAAAAATATAAAAAATTGTATGTCTGATCACCTTAACATGGTAAAAACTTCATGAAATTCAATTTTTTTTTTTTTAAGTCCTATAGTATGTGAAACATATAATGTGATACATGTTTTGGATTCCAAAAATTTCATACCATTTGAAAGCTATATATGTTTTTCAATCAACCTATCAATCAGGACTTTAGTCATAATTCAAATAAAAAATGAATAATAATTATTTATTAAATTCAAATTACAGTTTAATTTATATTGGTGGAAATATGAGAATCTACTTTAAAAGCCCTTTTCATTTCATCAATTTTGGGTAAAAAAAAGTCGTCAGCCACACCCTACAAATACCCATCATATTGCCACTTTTTGGCCCAACATTATCCTGCACATACCCATGAGTAGTGTTTTCATTGCTGAGTTGGGGACAATGGCGAACACTTTATTCCGCAAGATATAATGCCAAGTTTTCTTCACTCCCCTAACAAGGGCATATGCTTGATTTTCTACATTGTGGTATCACAATTCAACATCCTTCAAAGGAGCACTCACGAAGGTGATCGGGTGTTTGTTTCCCTCATCATCTTTCTGGATCAAGATGCTAGTGCAAGAATGATTTGAAGAAAATGAGTAGATATAAAATGGCTTTAGATAGTCTAGGTTGATGAGCACGGGTGCCTCAATAATGGCCTACTTCATTTCTTTGAAAGCATGTTTGGCTTTAGGATTCCACTCAATTTTGGCATCTTTTTTTAACATGTCATTGAGTTGTTTAACAATTTCACCAAAACCTGTGATGAATTTCTTGATGAAATTGATCTTTCCAAAGAAATATTTTAGTTCCTTCTTGCTTCTTGGTGGTAGGATCTTTAGGAAAGACTGGATACATTCAAGTTCTATGGAGATTCCCCACTCTGAAATGATATGTCTGAGCAATCTCCCCTCTGTCACACTAAAAATGCACTTCTTTGGGTTAAGGGAAACTCCAAACTCCCTACACCACTGAAACACCTTACATAGATCAGAGACATGATCACCCCACCTTTTAGAGAACATGGTTAAGTCATCCATGTAGATGATTATGCACTTCCCAATTAGATCTTTGAAGGAAATATCCATGGCACGTTGGAAAGTATTGCCAACATTAATGAGCCCAAAGGGAATTCTCCTATAAGAGAAGGTTCCCCACTTGGTGGTGAATTTTTTCTTATGGCGGTCTTCATACTGCACCATAACTTGGTTATATCCAGAGTACCCATGGAGGAAGGACATCATTTGGGAGCCATTGACAATCTGTAATACCTCGTCTAATGAAGGAACTGGATAGTTATCCTTCTCCAAAGCTCTATTCAAATTGTAGAATTCTACACAAAATATGATTTCTCCATTATTTTTTTGACTGGGACCAAGTTGGCCACCCATGTGGAGTGCCTGACTAGGAAGATGATTCTTCCTTAAAGCAATTTTTGTACCTCTTTGTAAATGATGGGCTCCAACAAGGCATTAATAGGTTGCATTCATTGGCGGAATGGCCTCAGCTCTGCCTTGAGAGGGATGGTGTGTGTGATGATGGAGGTTTCATAAGTCTTTAACTCTTTGTAATTCCATGCCACCATGTTATGATACCTCTGCAAAGCATCCACAATTCCTTTTTTTTCCTCGGGCATGCACACTTTTCCAATATAAAACATTTTTTATCTCCTCGGTTGTCCCAAGGTTGTGAGCATCATACTAGTTGCTTATGGATTCCTTATTCATTTGATGATATTTGTCTCTAATCTGATCCAAATCAAATATGCATTCAATTTGAACCATACCCCTAGGGATTGTGTTGGTTTTGAGGTTGATGACCCCTTCTACATCCAATTTGGCCTCTTCTGGATTAGTCTCATCAATTATTTCGATTGTGAACACATCAAAAATCATGATGAATTCAAGGATGTGCTTATCATCATTGAAGAACTAAAATTGAGTGACATTATTTGGGACAAACAGTGTGGAAGTCAACTCAATTGTAAACTTCTTAAGCCCAGACAAGGAGAGGAGTTTTAAAGTGTTGATTGCTTGATCCAAGTCATCGATAGTATGGTTATGAGCATGTGGGATCAACTATATATTAAATGCATCTAAACCTTCTAAGAGATCCCAAAGTTATGCCTATAATTTGCAAGCCTTCTATCATGACAGGAATACAATTTTCTACCTTGTTTGACTACTAGTTCAGAATCCCTGAACACTTGCAACATTTTAACATTTTTCTTCAAGGCCATGAGAAAACCATGGACTAATGCCTCATATTCTGTCACATTATTGATGCAATAAAATTGTATCCTATGGGAAAAAATAAATATCTTACCCATTGGGTTGATGAGTTAAAACCTGACACTAGCTCCTTGTTTTGATTTGGATCCATCAAATCAATGCATCCAAAACATGGAAAGCTCTTTGAATCTAGACCCAACCAAGCTGTCATTTCCTTTTGGCTAGGTGGTTACCTCCATGACCTTCAAGGAAGGTCTCAATTTAGCATTTTGAATAGCAGGAGGTTCTGCTAGCACCTCCTTTGGCATTGCCTTATGAGGGACAGTTGATTTTCTGACATGTTCTACTACTGTTTGGCATAGGCCACAATCAAACTCAGAGTGGGCAACATTGTGAATCCTAAACCAATTTGGTAGCAAGAGATCCTGGAAATCCACTCGGGCACCCAAGCTAAGTTGGTTCTTTGTGCATTTTTCCATCAATTCATGGAAACTAGTGAGTAGTCCCTAGTCATCATCTTCATCGAGTTTATCGTTTGATTCTACCAACATCACCATACTCTGAGGCATTTGAGTGAAGTCAGTTGGAGGGCTACACTGCACCAAGAGTAATTCGGAAACACACTCTCCTTAGGGTTCAAATTTCTCCTGGTAGGAAAAGGGACAATAATTTCCCAATTCTGTCTCAATAAACAACACCTCATTTAGGTTGTTGTACTACATGATCCTATATCTCATACGAGGCTCACAGTCTATATGAATCTAATTTGGCAGCCCTTTCCATGGGAGTCACATTTGAGAGTGGTTTGTGGCAACATATCCATTCAACGTTCTAGTGAATTCCCTTCCTAAGATGATCCCATATGCATTGAGGATGTCAGCCACTTGAATATCAATGACTTATTGTATCCTTGGATCCATAACAATTTGCATTGGGATCCAATTCATTTCTCCCACGATGTTGATCTTTGTTTTGTCCAACTGGGTCACTTTCCTTTTTGAGGGTGTGGGGGTAATCTCAAGAGCCTTGCATACTGCTAGAGGCATAACATTGGCAGACACTCCTCAATCGAGCAGGCAATTATGCAAGTTTTTCTTGAATATTTGAATGGTAGTAAGGAAATGGGGAGTTTCCAATCTTCCTTGGAAGAGGCCCATAGGCATGTCTACCTGAGCTACTTGAGCTTTGTTCTTATTGCTAATTTTATCCTTATTTTGTCTAGATGGTCGATCCTTAGAAATCTACCTATTGTTCTGGTCTGGTTCCTTTACCGGTTGTTTACCTGTAGACTGATTTAAGGGAACATCCTATCTTTTCTCTATGTTATCCTATATCATGGGTTCTTTCCTAGGCTCTTTAGAGGTGACTCTTTTAGTTGATGTCTCATGTGTTGTTTTAGAGGACGGGGTACCATTAAGTACCCTAAAGAAGGCATGCCTTACAACTGGGACTTTGAGTAGTTTGAAGGTAGACAAACTAATTTTTACTTTCTTGAACTCTTCTTCCACATATTCACCCATTTATTCAATCTAAGAGTCAAAGGCTAAACCTATGGAAAAGTTAGAAGGTTGGACTTTCATTTGACTTGAATGATTTTGGGGCCTATCCTTGTTGAGATATTGGGTGGGCACATGGGGAAGCCTAGCATTATTGCTGGCATTAGGGTTAGGTAGGGTAGTAAAATTTTTTGGTGGGGTAGAAGTTGTAAAGGGTCCACCCGCCTACCTATTTCTAAAGAAGTAAGGAGTTGTTCTTTGGTGGAACATGTGAACTTCATCTACAAATGGTTCTTCCTCATCTATTGGACCATTTTCTATTGAATCAAAATGTTGAGACAAGGTTTTTTCATTATTACCTCTTGCACTTCTTCGTTCCTAATGCGGTTGGTCTCGACCTTGGGTTCGTTACTATCACTTTGTAGAAATTTAATTTGGTTGACCATGAGACAAGAGGAGTCATAAGGCTTAGATGGGATGATGTCCCTGCAACTAGCACTATCAACAACATTTTGGACCTCCACCTAGAATATTTTAGTGGCTTTCTAGAATTTGGGACAATCCAACTTGAAGTGTTTGCTGGTTTTGTGAATCTGACACCATCCAGACAAGGCTGCCTCAGCAAGATACACTCCACTAGCTATCTTTTCATGGCTGTCAGGCTGATCAAGAGGAGTAGGGAGACCTCCATTATTGGACCTTGTATTCCATGTGCAATTTTTCCTCTAAGAAGGTCTCCTCTCAAAACTTTGATTTGAATTCCATCCCCTATCATAATTCTACCCAGAAGAGGTGTTTGCTTCCCAGTTATCCCTACTATCCCTATTGTCTCAGCTATCCTGATTAAGACTGGCCTAGAAGCTACACTGGGATGCTTGTAGTTGATTATTTTGATTCTTTAATTGCATCATTTTTGTGGACATTTTCTTTATCATCTCTATTAGCTCTTCTAATTTATCTTTCCCAGTAGTCCTGCTTGGCTATGGTACTAGATTTTGTAGAAAGACCGGTAGGGCTACCGGTTGATTTTGGTGTACTAGAGGGAGTTCCAGTCCTGAAAAGTACAATGGTGCTTGCGAATACTGAGAGTACACCTATTTTTGTTGGGGATCCTAAAGATAGCTTTGTTGTTGTTAAGGTTACAAATAAGAAGGAATAGGAGGTGTATAATTCATTGTCTATGCAGGATGCAGAATGATGGGCAATTGAGGCACCTGGTTCATAAGAGGGTCTGGTTAGTGAATGCTTGATTAAGCCCTTGTACCCGCATTGGGTGAGCTACTGGTCCCAAAGAAGGTAGCAGGCTAGATATATTCTATCCCAAATCTATACTGGAAATAATAGCCTTCGCATAAGCAGTTACTAACATCCTGGGTAGATGACGCATCCATTTCACAATGCTGATGTGAGATTATCCAACACTACATAGTAGACGGGAAGTGATGCATCATCATTGTGTATGTATGGATCATGAAGTCTCATGAAAGCATGATGGAAGTGGTCATTAAAGGACCCAATAGGTTCATTAACATTCCTTTGGATGGACATAAACTATTGATATAGCTTTGAAGGGCTGATCAAAATTTTGTATTTCAATAGAAAAACATTCTTCATGAGGTCCTACAAAGTGATGGACCCTCTCAGAAAATTGATGTACCAATAAAAAGACTCTTCACCCAACGAGTGTGGAAAGAGGTGGCATGGAACATTCTCATGATTGACTTGCATTTTGGTAATTGTTATTTCAAATATTTTGATGTGCTCTTCTATCATCCTTTGCGGGTGGCGAGGATTGAATTTCGAACAAAATCCTTCCGGATTCTTGGCCATGTCATGGTAAGTGGTGAAGTGTATCAGTGAATGATTTTTTTCCAACCAAGCCATGGAAGGAGGCGAAGGTGGTATCTACTATTGAGGGACAACAATCTGAGGTTGCAGCTACTATAAAATAGTAGCCTAGGACTGTAGCTAGGCTATGACTATTTGGACTTTACCTTGGCCTTGAAAGGTTGGGAGAGAGGAAAATTCTTGGTTGCTAGAGATGGGGGTGAAAAAAAAATTTGGTATGGCTGGGTGGAGGAGGAGCAAGAGCTGAACAAAGGTGGAGGTGGAAGGGAAGTGGGTGGAATGTGGGAAGAGGAAGAAGTAGCATCTCCTCCCTTAGTTCATTTTTCCCTTGTAGGAGGCTGCAACTCTTGAAATTCTCCCTTGTTTGGTGTCGGCCATAAAACTCTTTGAAATATTTTTGGGGAGAATGATCCAATTCAATCAAGATTCACAAGACCCTCCTTCTAGTGCCAGATCTATTGATGGGTGTTTTGTACACTTTCTCAACACAAGCAATGCATAGGTGCATCACCTCTCTTGAAAGGAAATCTTCCAACAACAATTTGCTAAAAATCTCCCCAAGGTGTCTCGCGTGTCAGGTCATGACTTGCATGGACCTCCTTAGTTGATGTTTATGTGATTTTGTTGGTAATAATAGGGAAGAATTACATAGTTGAATGCGAGGTGGATCTTAAATTTTGGCATTTCTGAAGTGGGAGTTACGATGCAATTTGATGTAGGTTAAAACAATAATCTAAAAATTTAATGTTTTCCTTAAGTTTTGGCTTTACAATGTGCAATGAACCTTATTACAGAATATTTCTAAGAAAAATGAAAAAGAGCAGGGGAGAGGGAAGGTTACTAGATCTACAACTTACTATGAACAATGATCATGGAGGTTCTGCTATGGACAACTCCCTTCAAACAAAATTCCACTTAACAAAGAAATCTATAGTATCATGAAATTTGTGCTATCTTCAAAGGTCTATAGATACTTTACCATTCCTCCACCATTTGCATGCATGAATAAAGATAAATATTTAAGAAGCTTCAGATTTTAGCCCAGACTAACTTTGCAAGGCCATTTACTAGCAACAAACAAAAAAAAGTATGGGCTGGAAGGAATTAACACATCAAAAATTTCTACAATCATAGGATAGCATGACTAAAGTCTATCTAAACACTTTGAATCTAACTAAAACAACAATATAAATCTAACTAAATCATCTAACAATGGATATTGAACCATGCAACATGTGAATAACTCATAAAATGCACAAAGTCAATGTATTTTCATTAGAAATTTATGTAGCATGTCTTTACAACAAATTAATTGTCTTTGAAATGAGAGGAGACCCCCCATTTATAGTGCCCAAAAAGTAGAACGAATGGCCAAGATTCAATCTCATTGTGTGGCCAAGATCCACTATAAACTATAGTTCTACCTACCTCCTAATATATTACAATTTAAAATACAGTTTTGTCCACATCCCTATTTTGTCCTCTAGTGACAACACTATAGCATATTGTCTTTTGTTGATCGCTCTTTTGTTGTAGCTATTCCTTTAGGAGTTCTTTACTAATAATAGGGTTGCCTTCTTGCTTCTTCAAGGCTACATATACCATGAATTTTAGAATCACCGGTTGGAGTTTGTCAACTTCTATTATCTCATGTTGCAACATCTAATAACTCCATTCTTTCAAATTGTCTTCAAGCTTCTTCCAGTCTTCATCATACTTTTCATCTTGATCTCGGAACATTTTAAATTGGGTGAAGGCATGGGTGGAAAAACTCATGAAATCTACAGTTACTTCATTGGACATCCTGTCCTCCATCCTCTTCTAGAAATAAGGATTTATTTTATACAGATCAATCTACACCGCAGGCATGTCATACTCTGTCATTAGCTTCAAATATCAGGTGTAGTCCAACCTAATTTCCTTGACCCATTTGATGTTTGGATCCACTTTATCCATTATTTGTTCCAACCTTTCTCTTCTATTATCAAAATCCTGCCTCCACATGTCCACCTGCTAGTGTTCATCTCTTTTGAATGTGAGCTCCTTTTCCCATGTGGTCTTCAATAACCAGAGGATGGCCTCAATCTTTGGATAGGTGGAATCATATGTTGTAGGGAAGTTGGTGCAAAGGTTTTTTGTGCCTTCTAGAGATTACTGTAGATCCAAGAAATTGTTGGTTGTTCAAACAGCCCAGATGATACCCATGTTCCCGACGTACAAGACTTGTCGAAACCAACTCTCTATAGTCTTTTCCAAGTTCTTTCTCTTATCTAATTTTTCAATTTGTTCTTTGGAAAATAGTTGGGGTGGAGCTGCGGATGTGGTAGGCATGTCATCCACTGAAGACCATTGTTGTGTGTAATTTTTCAAGGTGGCCATCTGTTCTTTAAGCTCATCCTTCTAGACCTTGTCTTGTCGTATCACATGCACCACTGTCACCACTAACTCTTCAAGATGTTCCACCTTTTGCTCTCTAGTAGTAGTTCCCAAGTTAATGGTGGAAACATTATAGCTTGCACCCTCCTGGTCTACCATTGGTGTTGCTATATGTAACGTTTGGGTCCTGAAGGCATCCATTGTTACCTTGGATCTAACTTTAGGCCTCTTCTCCTTCCTAGTTGAGATTTGTGCTTGGGTTAGGATAGCCTCTAACCTCGTTCTTGGGTCCTTCGGTGCATGGGTCTTCTTCTCAAGCTGATTCTCTATCCATTTGGGAATGGTAGACTTTCCTTTTGGTGATGCTTGATCACCCTCGCCTTCCCCTGTTCGGAACTCCATTTGTTCACTCGTGGTAATGGGTATGTGCAGGATCATCATGGAAAAATTAGGCCCTTAAGTGGAAAAATATTTAGAAAAATCGAAAGTTAGAAACTTGACGAAAAATTCTCAATAAGTTATCCTAGATATTTCAAAAAATGTGTAAGAATAGAATCTATAGAAATTGAATGTAGTTTCTAAACCACTAGGTATGTTAAAATATATATAGATATTTGGTGAAAATTTGAAATTTCAATGTAGTGGTACTTAAATTTAAGGGAAAAAATAAGAAGTAGGTGTTTGTCTGACTACCCTAACCATAATAAAATGATAATATTTTTTTAAACTATTTTAGATATAAGTGGATGACTCATGCCTTGATGTGATGCATATTTTTTTGTAATTTTTCCAAGTAAATACCACTATGAATTTTATTACAAATTTTAAAAATATAAAACTCGCAGACCGAATTTCAATTAACCCCGGGTCAAAATTCATGAAATTCATTTTTTTTTAATCCAATAGTATGTGAAGCATAGAATGTGATGCATGTTTTGGATTCAAAAAATGTGATATTTTTTGAAAGCTATAGATGTTTTTCAATTAGCCTAGCAATCAGGACTTTAGTCGTAATTTGAATAGAAAATAAATAATAATTACTTATTAAATTCAAAGTAAAGCATAATTTATGTTGGTGGAAAGCTGAGAATCTCCTTTAAAATCCTTTTTTATTTCATCAATTTTGGGTTAAAAAATAGTCATTAGCTACATACCCATCATATTGCCATTTTTTGGCCCATCATGATCCTACACATACCCTAATCCTTTCTTTCATTTTGGTGTTATCTCCCTCTTCTTTGTTGGATTCTTGGATGAATGTGAGGCATTTGACGAGAGGCCTAGTAGTCGATCTCTCTCTGGGACTTTCTTTTGTCTCAATTTCCTTCTCCTTTATTTGTTCAATTTGTTTGTGCTTGTGCATGTACTCCTCAGGCTTTTCTTCTTTTCTATATTCTTCTCCTCTAGGAGGAGGTGGTACGATCTCTAGTTGTTTTTCCCCTGCAGGTATTTCTAAATTTTTCATTGTCTTGTTTCCCTCTTTCCCTTCTCTGGGAGGTGACCTTTTTGTTTCTTCCTCATCATGTTTTAGCTGCCTAGCCATTTCTTCTTCAAGATCATCATTGAAAGTATGTACGATGACTTAAGCACTGACGTCCTCCTCCTCATCCCCACTTTCAAAAGAGATCATTCCTTCCTCTTCATAGGCCATCCTGTCAATTTTCCAATGTTCATACTCCTGATGTTCATGGTACTTGTTAGCCTCCTCTTCAATTTCCTTCAAGGCTTCTTGCTCCTGTCTCTCCCACTCCTCATAAATTAACATTTTGGCCTCCATTGTTGGTGGTCCCATGGGAGGTTGCAAGGGCTTGGCAGTGGCGATGACTTGTGCTAAGGTAGTATGAATGGTGGGGTCCATGAAGATCTGGGAGAGCTCGAAGGGGATAGTTTTCCTATGCCATGAGAAAGCCTCTAGTAATGCTAGTGCAGGAATTGGCCCTATCATTGCTATTGATGGGAGGGATGTAATAGGTGATAGGGCAGCGGAGGAAGGTGGAGTAGTTGTGGTAGAGGAAGAGTCAACCACTATTATGGGGTTGACCATGGGGGAAGGTACTAGATGGACCGAGATATCCACCGCAGGAGGGGATGTGGTGATCATTTCTTGGGAGACAAATGCCAAGGTGGTCGAGACAGGGAGAGCCGAAAGAAGTTTTGGCTGATCCATTCTAGCTTCCTCACCTTCCTAAATTGCATGTTTTTCTACAACACTTCATGTTTTTATGGGTCTCTTGGAAGGTGAACCACCTAAATCCTTTCTAGTGTACACCTTGGGATCTAGAGATTGCTTCATTTTGGTCCATTTCCTCCTTTTTGACCTAGTGAGTGGAGAAGATTTAGATGTCCCACCTGTTGAAGTTGTGGCATCAACATCTTTAGTGGTACTGGGCTCACTCTTTAGCCCTTCATATGTTAGGACCACCCCTTGTTTTCTTTAGCTGGGCCACTTTTCTTTTAACCCATTCTTCAGTCTAGGTCATCATGTGTTAGGTTACGATGTTGAGGTCATTAAGCTCATATTCATCCCAATCAATTGTAGATAGTGGTAAGTTGGAGATTGCATTATACCTAGGATCCATAACTGTTCTTTCATCTTCCTCAAATTGATCTGGTATAGGGAAAAACTAAACCCTTCTTATGAAGTATGCAGTCATTCTCATGTAGTGTCTAGCACACACTTCTTTGTCATCCTCGTAGTTTTCCTAGAAATCCTCAACATGATGCAAGTGGGCATACTCTCATCCTATGACTTTTCTCACATTCCCATATAGGTCAACCCATGGGCAAGTAGTGTGTAGTTGGAAGTGGTACTCCGCCAATTCCTTTTCTAAGTTCCCAGCACACTGGGAAGTTTGCAATTCATACATGCGCTGACTAAAGGTGAAGGTATAATAGATCCCTACCAAATGTTTGTTGCTAAGGATGGTGTGCACATGTTACAACTTTTGGGAGAGTTCTAATAGTATAATCCAATCATTGGGGTACCAGGGCAGCTTGTTTGGTCTTTCAATGAAACCCTGGGCACAAATGTAGGTGAGTTTGGGAAACTACAAGAATAGGAAGGTATACTACTTTAGGAACACCCGTGCACTGTGAGAGACCATCCTCTCAAAATCCCCTCCTAGCAACTAGATAATGTGACCAATAAAGGTATCATTTGCCCTATAGTACACCTTAAAGTTTCTTAATTGGAACTAGGGATATTAGTCATATGAATCAGTTTCTAGTCCAGCTCCTCATTACATGTCATAAATAGTCCGCTATACTACCTTTGTTTCACCAATTAATAGACCAGATAAGAGGTCATGTAGAATTTGGAGCTCTTTTTCACATTCATAAACTGCTCATGGAAGCAGCTGTTGATGATGCCCCCATGTAGAATGAGGATTTCCTATTGATATCTTTGTCACCACGAAGGATTTGCTCAACAAAGTACACCATCAACTCCTAGAAAAACACAGCAAAAGGAAGGCCCATTAGCCAACTCAATATGGTGACTAGGTCATGATAGTCTTCATGGAAATCGCTGGGAAAGGGTTCCTGAGGGACCTTTGCAGTATCGCCTCTTTTCTCCTTGAGGCAAAATTTGTTTATAAACATTTTTCAACCCATCAAATATTCATCCCAAATTGCATTTCCCTCTTCCATAGTGGGCACTTCCATTTCCTCAAAGGTAGGAATGGCAGAATTTTTTATGATTCAGTTGGCATATCGGTGGGGAATATTCCATCTCTATGAGGCAGTGAGGTCGCCATCTGGGTTAGTAGGTACACTAATGGAGGCCCATGACTGGATTCGAGGGGGGCAGGGGGAGATTAAGAGCCTGCACATTTTGCGAGATTCCACTGTAGGTTGATAGAATTTGCTTCGATCTTTTGGGTGAATTTTCCGGCCTTCGGTACCCCATTTCATCCAATGCTTCGGGAATGAGGTGATGGTAGTTTACGTGATTTCTTTCTGAGTACATGTAAGAATTTTTCCAAGGTAGCGGGGGTTCACTTCGAGAGCTAGAACTTCATGCAAAGTGCTTTTATCCTCCAGCTGCCCGAAGTCTTTGTCAAATTTCTTATATATACTCTGCTGCGGTTTGAGGGTCTTTGCCCTAATTCCCGTATATTTTTGCAAGCATGGACATAATGAGTACAATCATTTATAAAAGAATTAGTGTTAGTCAAAATCCTACAGACTAAATCAAATTAAGCATCACATGGTTAATGAAGTTAAACCTTTTCCTTTTAGATATCGTTAGTTAGTTTTAAGGGATTTTGGATAATCCAGGCCTAGAGGGGTGGAATTCCCAAGAAGAAATGTTGTTTTGGAAGGGTGAATAGGGTAGTGTGATCTGGGTGATTTCCCAACTTCAAATCTTGTTGGTTCAAAAGGCTCGTGTAGGAGAAGGTTGAATTTGAGCATGTGGGTTGAGATCAGTTTTCAAATTTGAGGTCATTTGGATCATTTTGGGAGCATCTACAGGTACAAGGCTAGAAAGTTGTCAAGGGTTGGCTATTTGGAATAGCCAAGCAAGAATGGAGTTCTTGGAATAGAACTCTAGAAAGGGCCTAAATAGGTGAGAAGCTGTCATGTTTTCACAACTCAAAATGGCAGGCAATGGAGGGAAGTTGAAAGGGAGCAACCCAATGAATCAGACTCGACATCAAGCTTGGATGTTAGATTTGCTTCATCAAGTTTTCATTTGGAAAATAGGAGGGCGAAGCTTAGAGGTCAGAAAGGTGGGCATTTTTTTCCCTTTTGAAATGGTGAAGGTGAGATAGAATCCTAGATGGCGGAGCCTAGTGAGGGTATGGACGTCAAAGTTCAAAGTTGTTTGTTTCTCCTAGTGAATGAGGGCCTAGGACCCGAGAGGCAGAAGTTCATTGATGAGTTGTCATTTGAAACAATAAAGGAGGGTTAGAAGTTCATAGATAGATGTCTATGAACTAGGACCTAATGAGATGACAAATCAATTCTCTTGAGAGTTTAATGCCAGATGACAATAGGCGAGGTGAGCCCCAGATCTTGGGAAGACATGTTCATTCAACTATTTAGGAAGAATGGGAGTTTTGCGGATTTCTAGACATGAAATTCTAGCAGTTCAGGCCTAGGAATCCAATACAGAGGCTAAGTTTCATCATTCAAAGTTTGCATTCATGGAAATCAGACGACAGAGGTTTGGGTTGACGGGCCTGATAGAGGGTGTGGTCATTTGCAAAAAATTGTGCTTTCTAAGGTTTCACTAGTGGTGGAAGGAAGACCTGGTCCCGAGAGACATAAACGCCCTTGGGTAATGAATGGCCGCAAAAAGGCCGAGTTCTAGATTGAACTAAGAGGGCATTTTGGTGGTTTTTTGAAAATTCCAAGATATGGGTTTTATGCGTTTTATCATGTTTTAGCTAATTAAAGCATTTTTAACCCATGTTATTCATCATTTTGGTTGTTAAAATTAAAAAAACCTCTTAGGAGGGTGAACGACAAACCTTCCTTAGGAGTTTGATGAGAGAAGACATGAAATCCACTAAGCGTGGTTGAATGATGATCTTGGACATGAGGGTGACGGGTGACAGGTGCACCAATCTCCTCTGGCAAGCACTTTGATCTATTCTGGAAAACTTGACAAATGAAAATAGTAGGTTGACTGCTTTATTTATACCCTCAATAGCAATTAATGTACTCATTTAATGTAGGTATGACTGATAGGTTGGTTGGTGGATTTAAATTCTTAGACAATGGTAGGAGGTCTGAGGTCCGAGGGCTGGAAAGACATGAGGTGGCGATCACTTTAAAATTCTGTTTAAAAACTCCCAGCAGCAAAGGGGAACTTTAGTTCCAAATGGCAGGGAGCCAGCATGGGTTCACCATTTCAAATAGTGAAATCATTGCGGAGTTCTAGACACGAAAGTCTGGAGGGTCAGACCTGGTAGGAGGAAAGGCGGTTTGAATTTTGCATAAGTTAAACTGGTGACAAAGAGGGTGTTGAGCTCTGGAGTTCATGAAGGTGAAAGCCTTCCTCCATTGGGAATGATGAACACAAGGAGGAAATCGGGGCAGGGAAACCCGACAGGGCAGGCTAGACCAGCCCCAAGGCCACTAGCAGGAGCAAACTGCTAAGGAGACTCCATAAGGCACTAGGACTTAGCCAAATTGGACATGATGAAACATGTTCAGCTCAAGATGATACTTTGGAGGCATTTTGACCACTTAGGACATGAAATATGGGGGCACACAAAATGAGATGATGACAAAAGGACCCGACAAAGTGAAAGAAAAGAGGGTCCCCGTTCCGAAAGGGGCATGTGTGCTAAGGGCACAATAGGTGTTTGATGTTGAGTTTGATTACGAATATTTCTAATTTTTCTTATAACCTAGATTCATATCACCTTAGTTCAATGATTATTTTTTATTCTCTTGGGTACTTAAAACCTAATTCTTAATAAATTTACTCATTCAATTCAATGTTGTTACTAAAGGATTCCTATGAGGAAATCAAGGTTAAAGGATATGCGAGGTGCATCTATTTTTGTATATGTATACATACCTTTATATAATTTGATAAGAAACTATACTAAAATGGGGTGAGGGTCCTAGCTTTCCTGGCTAAAGCATCTTGTTGTAGGCAAGAGGTCAAGAGGCCTAGTCTCCCCCCATCCCTATGGTATCAGAGGGTGTGTCACGTCAACATCACCAGTCATAGAATTTTTTTTTACCAAATGCATTGTAGTTTATAGAGGGGTGAACCAATTGCTGTAGTCTAAAAAAATGGAATTTCATGTTGCACATAAATGATTTTCATTGCACCAAAAAGATCGACCTACTAACTCCCAATACAACTACTAGACTTAATCAATCCTTGGGAGGTGATTTTAAAGCCATGTCATGAACTCGAACATTGTGCTACACAACACAAGGAGACCAAGGCTACACACCTTGCAACAATTCCCCTAGTGCAAGTGAGGGTTCAAACATGTGACCTAGGCTTTGATACCAATTGTTGCACAAAAGGTTGTTGTTGCACTAAAAGATCGACTTGTTAATGTCCAATACAACCGAGAGAGTTCATAAATCCATAGGAGGCAGTTAAGCCATGTCACAAACCCAAGCGTTATGTTGCACAACACAAGGAGACCAAGAGTGCACACCTTGCAACATTATAGTAAAATATTAGTAATTAATTATTTAAAGGTGTTGTTTGATTATCTATTAAGTTATATAAATAGTTTTTTTTTTGGAAAAATAAAAATAAATAATGGTTCATTAGCCTATGCATTTAGTTTTGGTCCATTTAATATCATTTTTAGTCAATTTTACTAGTCATAATACTATAAACTAAATTTTATAAATATATGTTTTTTGACATAAAATATTTAAAAATGTGTATATTTTAAATAAATATATATGTAATTCTTAAATTAATTATAATAACTTATTTCAACCATTTATTAAGATATTATGTCCATTTTTTTTAAAATTTTGTATTTATTATTTTTAATATCTTAAGAAATGCTTCACAAAACAAAATACAAAATTGAAAATTTTAAAGGTGTTTTGTTGATGCTTGGATCGCAGTCCTACCGCGAGGATAATAGCATGGGATTATATTCATGGTGGCCTATTAATGTTTAGCGTATGGAATCTTTGTTATGCGTAGGATTCATGCGCTCTGAGAACAAGGTATTAGATTTTTAAAATGCAAAGGAAGTAAGTATTGAGGATTCATAATGGATTCATGTTATAAGAAGCTGGCTACATTATATTTTTGAAGTTGTTGCCGAGAATGTTGGTAGAAATGGGAGTTCATTCACATAGAATTTTCCCTAATAATAACTCATTATAGGTGAAGACATTGACGCAAAAAGGCAAAGGAAATATCACTTATACATCAAGTTGCACGAAGCACTTTCGCACATTTCGATTGTATTGGTTTGGATTTGGAAAACGCATACTTAACAAAACTGGCCAAAGAGTCGCGCTGCGAAATCGTTTCCCTTTACCCTATTGTTAATATACTATATCTCACCATTGAGAGTAGAAGAATTGATATTTGAATATTGATGATCCCTAAAAGTTATAAAGTTATAGAATAGAAGACTCATACATTCAAGAGAGGTAACTATACCAAAAAATCCTTTCTAGCACACCAACAATGCCCAATAATACATATTTTTTGATGAGTTTATGTAGGAGTATCTAGAACATCACCAAAATAACCTCCTTCCTAGCTCAAACCATTTTACCTCCAAATTAGCCATTTTATAGTGTACACACAATGATTGTAAGTTTCCTTTAGCTAATAATTTCAACTTACACCCTTCTATTTCCCAACTACTATACTTCTCATTTTTGGTAAAATTAAGTTCTTGTCCTTATAATATTTTCTTTGGAATATTATTTACTTAATAATTAATAAAATAGAGATAAAAATAGCATTACTTTTAACCATCTTAGGAGGTAGACTTGATTTATCATCTTTTATTTTTGTTGTGTTTGTAGTATTTATATTGAAGTAGCTAGTTGTAATTGTAAAGGAATATGGTATTATTTAATAAGGTAACAACACCATTGAGGGACAATAAATTGGCCAAAAGACATTTTAGAAGGGTATTTAACACAAAAAAACATATACCTTGAAAAACATAATGTGAATGCATTATAACACTTTCATAATTCTAGATCGGGCATGACTTAGTAAACCCAAGACATTAACTAACCATGGTATAACATGTTTGTGTTATAATGTGTCATTTATGTGCACTATAACAAAAAAACATGTATGTATATTCTTTTATTTTGGAAATAAGGACATATTTTTTTTTACTTTTCAATAAATTTTCATTTTAAATCTATTTAGGAAGGGAAAAAGTATATGGACTAAAATAAATATACACATCATGCTTTACACATTAATTTTTATATCACTATTATTTTATCTCAATTATATTTCTAATATAATTGATATTTATCTTTTTAAATATACATCTCAAGCCTATAGTAATTGTTAAGTAAAAAATACACACATTGTTTTGTAATGACCCAATTTATGTAATAAAAAATATCTCTAATTTTTTTTCTTTGTTCATTTATTCATTTTATACTCAAGAACTTCTATCGATATGGAATAGGTATTCATTCAAAATTCAAGACAAGCATTCAACCTTACACGTTAGGAATCTATTCATACAAAAAAAGAAGTCATCTATACATTTGGGATATACATTAATCAAAATGGGTAGGTATCTATCATAAAATATAGTTATACTTTATTTCATAGCCTTAGACTCATTGGATCATCTAAATCTTGAGTCACCTCCCCAAGACCAATACCCCCTTGGGAGTGTACTAAGGTTGTGATTGACTATGAGTATGAAATTTAATATACAAGGGTTGAAACCCCACCCTAGAATTTAGCCTAAATCCTTGG